>CAUYRH010012953.1:0-13495 GCA_963574655.1 Perodicticus potto | reverse complement strand
GAGACTCGTGGGGAGGACTCGTGGGGAGGATTCAAGGGGAGACTCGTGGGGAGGACTGCTGGGGAGGACTCGTGGGGAGGACTGCTGGGGAGGACTCGTGGGGAGGACTCGTGGGGAGGATTCAAGGGGAGACTCGTGGGGAGGTCTACAGGGGAGGATTGGTGAGGAAGGTGATAGGAGGAACTTATGGGGAGGACTGAGAAGGGCTTGTGGGGAGCATTGGAAGGGAGGACTAATGGGGAGGACTGCCAGGGAGGATGGCTATAGAGAATGGTGGAGAGGCTGGTGGGGAGGCTGACGGTAGGGAGGGTGCGGGATGATACTTGCCCAGTGGCATTCCCAGCTGCATTTGTTCAGTCTCACTCAACAGCCCATTGGGACAAAACTGAGAACCAACCAGTTAGCTTTATAACTCTTTCTACCTCTGTCATTGAAAAAAGTTTAAAGATTACTTTCTTATACAAATCCTTTTAATTTCATCCATGTAGCCCCTCTTTTGCTTTTTTTGATTCGCAGGAATAACACATCTGCATGTAAAGTTTGTTTCACAAAGGGCTGGTTTCAATCTAGGTGTGTTTCATTTAAACTTCCTCAGGCCCCAGCTCTTCCTAACACAAGGCATCGCTGTGCATGGCTGGTTTGAGCCTGGCTCTGTCCACACACCCATGCACAACCTCAAGGCTCCCCCAGGCCCTGACTCATCCTGTTTCTCTCTGCTTTTCTGGTGGACTAACCAGAGCCAGGTGGGGCTCTGTTCCCTGGATCCCTGGATCCCGACCTCCCGATCGTGACCCCAGCTATGGTGCACTGAAGTTACTGAATGCTGAGAAGACCAGACATTCACATTCACTCAGCTTTACACATCAGTTTAAGGATATTAACTCACTGCTATTTTTATGATTTCATGTAACCTGGTACACAATTTGAATATTCATTTTATTAAAATTGGAGATTAATCACACTACCCAAAAGAACAAACTGCTGCTACTTGGTAATCTAAAATAATCTAAATGTCCTGACTACTATTACGAACTGGTCAGAGGAGGGAAGAGCAGGTGGTGGTGTTCCTCAGGAGGAAGGATGCTGGCTCCTCCCAGCCTTCTGCTGAGCACGGCAGGCACCTGCCACCTGGGCCGGTCTCATATGGAGGGAAGGAAGTGGGTTGTGGCAATGTGTGTGGGTCCTGGGAAAACTGGCCTCGAGGGGTGACCAGAAGGGTCCCTGGCCTCCTCCAGACTCACTGTCAGAGTCCAGGTCACACCTACCTCTAACACATTCATACACCCCTGTGCCCCATGTGCTGTGTACACAGCAGGCACTCAACAAATACACACTGAGGGGTTGCCAGACAACTTTGTCTCCTGAAAGGTTCATTCAACTTTGGTGAGTTAGGAAGCTCCACGCAGTGTCCTGGACTTGTAAGTTTATTCCTGGTAAGGGCTTAGGCTTTGGGGGATCCAGCACTGAACCCTCTCGGGAGGGTCCCAAGGGTGTGTATGTCTGTCACTAAAAAGAGCATCTTCTAGGGACACCATGGCATTGACAAAAGATCAGTCCTCTGCTCCACCCTATTAAAGATGCCCGGGCAGATTCTGTCCCTAACAGGCAACCGGGCTTCCGTCGACCTTGAAGGCAGGACAGAATCCTGTCTGCACAACAGCAGTGTAGGGAAGCCTCTTTAATGCACTAAGCAAAACCTTGCGGTTTGTCGTCAGGCAGCTGTTTTGAAACCACTTCATTACGTTCGACGTACACGCGATTTACACTCACCTCTTACCTGTCTCCCCATATCCCACGGCAGTCGTAAAGCACAGGAAATTATCCTCAGCTTGCGTCTTTCTCTTTGGAGATGCATTTAGACAGCGATGCAATCAACCAGCTGATGATTTTTAGGAATTCTCCTGCTTGGCTGGGTCTATCTTCGTTATGAAATTAAGATGATTGAAAGCCTCATCATTGAGATGCCAAATACACTTTTCTCACACCACCTGGCAGAGTGGTTCTCTTCCTGAATCCCCCCGGGGAAACGCACGCGTCTGTTTATTTTCATGACTATTCAGGTCGGTGGACAGGTCCGCAACGGTCACAGGTAAGCATGTCCACACTGATGACTTTATTTCTTAAAACCCAAACACTTTCCCAGCAAACAGCTTCTGGGCCAAGGTTCCCTGCAGACCCCCAGGGAATACACACTGCATTTGAGAATGGAATGCCAAGACAGAAATTTTCAAGAAAAACTTGTACTATGTAGGCGCTGCTAAAATGCACCTCACTGAATTTTCAATGCAATATGGGATAAAGAGATACAGTTATGCCCGTCTTTCTAGAACTGAGAGCCTAAGCTTGAGCATCTGACAGGGCATTGGCAAGGGCTCAGAATAGTGTCCCTGGAGCTGAGAGCTGCAGGGAAGTGGGTACCTGAGCCATGCTCAAAACTGACAGCTCCTGCACCAGGAGTGAACGGGGACCACTGAGGACAAAGGGGGCGTGAAACTGGCAGACGTAGAGATTCTGGAAAATGCGAGTTCTGGAAAAATGACTTCAGTCTTTGAGCCCCAGCCCTGAATCATGACTGGGATTCCCTCACAGTGCCTGTGTCTCCGAAGCTCTGACAACAGGCCCAGTCTCTACAGCAGCTCAGATGGATGATGGGCACCAGAACACCTCCTACAGGCCAGCCAGGCATCCCAAATCTTAGCCCCACAGGAGGGCTGCTCCCCACCTCCCAGTAAGAACACCAGGCCAGTCCCCTCAAGTCCAGCCCTCGTCTGCTGCCCCCACATGCGAGCAGATAGTGCTGCCCACCCAGCTCTTTGCCAGCCTGGGGAACAGTCTGTGGACACACAAACAGAAGGCTCGGGTGTGTCTGGAGGAGGGGCCAGCAATCGCGAAGGCCCACAGCAGATGCGTAGATACAGAAGAGAAGCCGGGCAGGAGCCTCCCAAACAAGGGGAATGTGGCAAGTGTGGGTTAGAAAGGCCACCGGGTCAGAGCAGGGCTCGAAGGGCTGCCCTGGGCTCTGGACTTCATCCCCCATGAAGGGGTATTGCTCACTCCCTACAGCTTAGCTTTGGGGAAGGAAAATCTGAGAAATCCTGGCAGGATGCTACAGGAGAAAGCAGAGGGAGGCAGGAGGTCCCTCAAGCACCCCAAGAATCCCAGCACCCCGGTGGCAGCTTTGCTGGCTCCACACCCTCCAGTTGGGCCTCATGACCTTAGGTGGAGCCTGGTCAGTTTCCTCATCTGTGGGATGGGGGCAGGGACACCCCTCCTAGGCCACTGTTGTGCAGATTCAACAAGCTCCTGCTCCTGTCTCCTCCAATTTATCTCCACACTGAGCCATACCATCATCAAGACACCAAACTGACTGCTAGCCTGCCACGGAATCCTCACCCTGCCACGAAATCCTCACCCTTCCATGGAATCCTCACCCTGCCACGGACTCCTCACCCTGCCATGGACTCCTCACCCTACCACGGACTCCTCACCCTTCCACGGAATCCTCACCCTGCCACGGACTCCTCACCCTGCCACGGACTCCTCACCCTTCCACGACATCCTCACCCTTCCACGGAATCCTCACCCTACCACGGACTCCTCACCCTTCCACAGAATCCTCACCCTGCCACGGACTCCTCACCCTTCCACAGAATCCTCACCTTGCCACGAAATCCTCACCCTGCCACAGAATCCTCAACCCACCAGAGAATCCTCCCCTTGCCACAGAATCCTCACCTCCCATGCAATCCTCACCCTGCCATGGAGTCCTCACCCTTCCACAGCTGGTGCCTTCCCCCTCCCAGGCTCCACTGCCCTTGGGGCTGGTGTCTCTGCACCAGGAGTCCCTTTCCAGGCCCTTGAAAGCACCTGCCCCAGGTGCTGACTCCTGTATGGTCACCCGCCTCCTCTGGGGCTGCCACTGCTGCTGCACACTCTTAGGCACATCTGTCTGAGAAAGGCACACGCTCCCCATTTTGTGATTTCGGTGCAGGTGACACCAGGTAGCCTGGGAGCAGCTCACGGCAGGCCAAGGCAGCAGGGGTGAGCCACACCACTGCCCAAACACGCAAGGCCAATGTGGCTAGAGGCTCCTGGGATTCCCAGGATTTGTCTTCCCCCCTCTCAGGCAGAAAGTAAGGAGTAAGCCTGAGCCTTGCCTTCCTGTTCTGGCTCAATATTCATAGCTTGACCTTTAGAGTCAATTGCAAAATGTCATTTTTAAAAGGCATTATTCACATTATCACAGTGGTCCTCTGTGGGGATTCCTTTTCCCTCATCCAATCCTGTAGGAATGTTTCAGGCCTCTTTTATAATCTCACTGGCAATAATCTACCACCAACAGACATTAAGTTCCTACTTCTGTTGAAAGTCGTAAAATATCCCACTCTCACTTTAAACTGGCTTCAACCTTCCTTTTATGAAATCAGCAGACATTACTGAGTGTCTGTCACGGGCAAGGACCTAGAGCGGTGCACGCAGGGGCTGCCGAGCGAGCCTGCTACCCAGCTCTGCTTCTGTAGGGTGGAGAAGGAATGCAGATCGACTAATTAGATCAAAGGAGGTTCAAGACAATGCTCCCTGCATTGAATAGTTCTTTTCCTTTCTGGTGACGGTCACTATATGAAAGGCATGTGCATTGATACAGGGCCAAACAAGGAAGCTGCGAGGAAAACTGAGACCAGCTGGTCACCCCCAACAATAAACGTCACCAGCAAACACCACATTCCTACTCTCTCCAGGCTGACGGCAGTCACAAACCCTCCCGAGGGTCGACAGGTGGTTTTATGATCTGGTTCTCAATGAGGAGCCCCTAAATCCCAGGTTCTGCTTTGCCTCACTCACTGCTGCCAGCACCTAAAAGCAGAGACTATCGGAGACGGATGAAAACCTGTTCCCCTACAGAGCTGCTTAGGTGGAGTTTACCCAAAACTCGGTCTCCTAAAGCACCGGTAAGAACCAGATGCTCAGATCTTAAGCTTTCAGATTTCTCAGAATTCTACCTGAATTCACATTTCTGTGAATTGAAAAAATAGAGTTCCGGGAAACATGACTGTGACACACAAGGCCTTTTAGGAGCAGACAGCATGTTTTAGGGTTCCTGATGCAGCAGTGTTTTTGGAAATGTGTCCTGCTCAGTCATACCTACTAGGCAGATGGGAACTAGTTCTTCGCCAAGGAAACCAGTACAAGTGACCTTAGTTGTAACCCTGGGAAGGCCAATTCTCCATCTCAAAACTTGTCACTGGACATTTAACTTACTAATACAAGTGAATACAATATGCTAAAATGTTAACAAAATAAAATTGGGTCTTCAAGATCTAGGGAAGGAGTTTTAAAACTCCCTGTTCACTGTTGTGTTCACTGCTCCACCCTCTACCACACATCCCAGTGCACGGCCCATAACAGGTGCTCAGTCCGCGTCTGTGATATTGATTATTGATTTGATATTGATCAAGCCCTTATTATACCAGACACTTCACCAGGCCTCAGAGATCCAGCATCAAACACGATAGACGGGGCTTCTGTCCCTGAGAACTTAACCTTCCTATCTGCACGGCCATGGTAACAAGTTGTCACAGGAAGAAGACAGTGAAAGAGCCGGCTGAATTCTCAGTTTTTATCCTCGTCTTACTTCTCCTAAGTTCATTTCTTACAGGTCTTAACCCTCACTCTCAGGTGACAGCTGCAATTCCAGAGGACTCTGTGAACCTGCCCATCTATTCTGTATCTTTGCCTGGCCATCAGAGTATACAGTGTGTTTCCGGTTGGAAGAACATTTCTTATTATACAATTTCAGAGATAAATTTATGTGGGCCACAGAGCTGACCAGTTGTTTCATTTAAAAAATCTGAACTGAGGTGTATTTTCAACAGTGCTGCCAGCAAGGCTCTCCAACTTCATAAAGGACAGCGCTGGACAGGGCAGGTAACTGACGAAGGGAGAGCTGGTCCCCAAGGACCCCACTTTTTTCCATGTCCTGGGAAAACTTGTCCTGGGTCTACAGGTGGCAGGAAGGGGGGGCAAGTTCTCCCCAAGACCAGATAGAGAGGTGCCCAGCAGGATGAGGGGCTGAGGCTAGGACGCTAGAGCTGAGCAGAAGCTGTGCCTTCAGGGAGTATCGGTCTGGCCCTGGCTTGATGGTGCCCTGTGTGTAGTTCTGCAGATGCAGAGATAAAGGCTCTTTAGAGAAAAGCATACCCAGCTTAGCCTGCTGAAGTTCCACATAGCAAGAGAAAACGATAAGCTTATAACTGGAGAATGCTAGATAAGAAAAGAAGCAAGCCACCATGAGCGAGAGTTCTCAAAATAACAAACAAGGAGTCTGGACCCACAAAGACTAGAAATTCCACCATTTTCATGTGTACAATGTAATAATTGTGTGTGAGATGCTTTTAGAGGAGCAAGGATCAAAACACTATAAGAAAAGCAGAACTGGGAAAAAAGATGACATTTCTAGAGATTAAAATAACAATTGTTGGCATGAAAAACTTCATGGAGAATTGAAATAGCTTATTAGACAAAGATGAAGAGAGACTTAGCAACTAGAAACTATAACTAAAGAAATTATCCATGGGCGGCGCCTGAGGCTCAGTGGGTAGGGCGCCGGCCCCATATACCGAGGGTGGTGGGTTCAAATCCGGCCTCGGCCAAACTGCAACCAAAAAATAGCCGGGTGTTGTGGCGGGTGCCTGTGGTCCCAGCTACTCGGGAGGCTGAGGCAGGAGAATCGCCTGAGCCTAAGAGCTGGAGGTTGCTGTGAGCTGTCACGCCACAGCACTCTACCAAGGTGACAAAGTGATACTCTGTCTCTTAAAAAAAAAAAAAGAAAGAAAGAAAAGAAAAGAAATTATCCAGAATAAGCACAGGAAACAAAGAAATAATTAATATGAAAGAAAAACTAAAAGGTATGGAAGTTATACTGACAATAAAGTTCAACATATTTCATACCAACATTTCAGGAGAAATTGAAATAAATGGAGGAATGCCGTCATTGGAAGGATGCCAGAAAGTGACAGTGCACAGGAACCTGACGTGCACCAAGGTGGGAGAATCTGTAAAGGATTCACATCTGAAACGTCATGGTGAAACTGTAATCCCTAAAGTCGAAGACGGAATCCTTAAAACACCCAAAGAGAAAAGATACATAAGCTGTGTAGGAGTATCATTTATACCTACGGAAAACCTCAACAGTAATGAATGGATTGAAAAAATATTCTCAAAGATCTGAGAAAGAATAACTGTCAACCAGAAAAACGTCCCTTAAAAACTAAAGAAAAATAAATACATCTTTTCTTTCAGATGAGCAAAAAACTGAGATCTTTTACTACTAGCTAACCTTTATTTTTAAAAAATTCTAATGACTAAATAAAAAAGAAGAAAATTATCCTGAAGGATAAGCTGAGAAAATCCAGTATTTAACTAGTATAAAATACAAATGGTAACGATTCTTTATGAACTAAGTAATGAACAAGGTGCGCCTGTTTATTAGGAGGAGCGGAGAACACAGGCAAATCAGCAACCAACTATTGTGATGTCCTCATGTTGTTAGTGGGAATGGCGGTGGCGAGATAGTATTTAATTTAGGCTGTTAAAATTAGATATTCATGTTATAAACTTAAGAATATTTAAGTAAAAACTAGAGTGTATAAATGACACACAACCGAGAAAAACAAAATTTAAAAGTGTGTTAAAATTATGTTAACAAAAAAGTTAATAAATAAGAACAGAGCACAGAAAAAAATAGGAAAGGATGAAGCACACGTGTAAAATCAAGAAGGTAGACACAGGTCTAAGTAGCTCAATATCCAAGATAAGTGTAGATTGACAAACTGACCAGTTAAAAAATAAACCTCCTGGGAAAAAAAGCTATTGGGGCGGGGGAATCCAGCTACTTAACATCTTAAAAAGACAGAGTCTAAGGGCAAAACACAGAAAAGTCGATGGTAAAGATATGAGAAAAGATATCGGCAAATGGAAGCAGAAAGACACAGTGTAATTATATTTATAAGAGCAAAAAAATGTGATTATAAAGAATCATGAGTATGGAGGAGGGGACCATATTCCTAGAGAACAGGCAAAATTAATCATAAAATGTAATAACTCAGAAAATGAATGAAATTAGTGGAATAACGTCAAAATAGACAAAGCTACAAGGAGAATTTGAGAAACGCTCCACGATAGCACCCTATTTAAGAACAACTTTCTCAGCTATTTCCAAGTAAAAATAGGATTAAACAAGGTGGTTACCAGCCCTTCTCTACAGAGCCACACTTCCAACATTACCAAATACTCGCTCTCTTCAGCCAGATGTGGAACATTTATAAAAACTAACGATGTCAAAAGGCCATACAGCAAAGCTCAACAAATTTCGGAAAAATTGTTGCTACATAGACAACATATAAGACCATACTTTAAGGTACAAATGACTATCAAAAAGGAAACTTTGAATCTCCATAAATTAGAAAGTTCATTGGAAAGAATTCATAGGCTATACTATTACAATGAAAATTAAATATTTAAATATAAAACTGAATGACAACAAACACATTGCATTTAAAAATTTATGGAAAGCAAGGGAAATTGTAGTAGAGAGAAAAGTATAGCTTGGAATCTTTTATTAGGGAAAAAGACAGAGAATTAATATATACATGTGCAACTTAAGAATTTATGGAAACAAAACTATCCAAATAAATTGGAAGAAAACAGAGTGAAGAGAAGAATCCAATGAGGTTGAAAAATGTACAGAAAGATATCTGTAAACACTGGAAGTTATTTCTCCGAAGATGTAATAAAATGGACAAACCGCTAGTGATGTTAAACTGATTTTTTTAAACGATGAGGTACAAATAAGCTATACCTTAAAAGAGAGATAACACCTTTTGGGTGCAAAACACGATTGTAAGAGGGACTTTACCTAACAAATGCAATCAGTATAACCTGGTTTCTTGTACCCTCAATGAATCCCCAACAATTAAAAAAAAAAAGTTAAGAAAAAAAAGAGAGAAAACTATTAATATCGTTCATTAAAAAGATAAGTAACTACTGAACAATCCTATACCAAAGAAAATTTCCCAACTTAGATGCAAGTATGAATTCTAAGAAAAAAAAAAAAACGTTTGACTTGTGAACCACACCATGAAAGGGAAGAAACGCACCCACAGTCATGAAATAATATATCCACTAATTTAGCAGTTAAGGGTCTTTCCTGTTAAAAGGAGAACTTCTAACAAGAAAGTTATGCAAGTTATATTTTAAGGAATATTCCACTTTAATAGTGTAAAATTCTTTCAGAGAGTTAAAGAAGAGAGGCTACTTCCCAATGAATTCTACAAATCCAAAGTACCTTTCACAGCAAACCAGGTCAGCCTAGCACGAGCAAATTGGACGGCAAGGCAGCTCACACATGAACACACGTGAAAAACCTGAAGCAAAGGAACAGCCAAAAATGAACCGTGGCTTGAAAAGCAATTCATTACGAAGAAAAAGGAGTGCAAGTGATTTAACATTATAACCTTTGTAAATGCCATACACCACAAAAAAGATTAATAGAACAAAATGAGATTAACATGACAGAAAAAGAAAGAACATGGGAAAAATTCATCATTACACTGTGATAATAAAAATGACCACCAGCAAACTAGGATGGAAGGAACGGTCCTATGGTGGACGCAGGGCGGTTAAAACCTGGCATGCATGGTGAAGGGAGCATCGGCACCCCCTTAAACCCGGGGGTCACAGGGAGCCTGCCGTCTCCACCACCTCAGACATTGCCCTGAAAATCCTGGACGGTAAGGGTGAAAATAAAACTTTAAACATTTAAACTTACAAAAGCACAAGAATAGAAAGGAAGGAACAAATCTTCTCCCTGCACATCAACACTTCTGCGGTACTTGCCCAGCAGGAGAAACAGTTGGACTTGAGTTAAGAGGCCTTTACGACGTCTGGGAGGTTACTGTAAAGATGCAGCTTACTCAGGGCTTAAAAAGGGTGCACAGGGAACCTGTGGACAGTGTCCCCAGAGTGTTTGCCTTAAGTGAACTCTCATCCATCAGCTGGATCTTTAAAATTCACTAAAGATAACATACACTCATTATTACATCACGGAGAAACATACATTAAAATATTAAATCAAAGGACAGCCGAAGTTTGTCTGTGATACCACACCCTGGAAGGCAGCGCTGCACATACTAGCATTATTCACAAATGTTTACCAGAGTTGTGGGTCACACTTTTCCTTCCTTCTGCATTTTGGTAATTTTCAAATCTTTTTTATATCTAACAAACACAAATTATTCTTATATTAAAAAAGTAAAATATGGTAAAATAAGAGGCAAACCATTGGTGCATATAAACACTGTATGAGCTCACACCATTCAAACATCTTGCAGATTAAAACGGATCCTTTATTCTGGCAAGTTCACAGGCATAGAGAGGTCACATGGGGCTCACTCTGTTCACAAAATTGGCATTAAGTAAATTTAATAGTAAATTTTAATTTAGTCAACTTTACTGAATAGTCTCTAAAATATACTCACGAATAGATCTCTGAGATCCTCACAAACAAACATGGTTGTTATTTTTCGTTTTGCCTTTTCCCATAGAGAAGACATTAGCCCCGTGCAGCCATGAAGCACCAGACCTGTGTCTGGTCTGAACAGAAGTACGCTGTGAGTGGAAACCACACACTGGGTTGCAAAGGCGGCACCACAAAATGGTGAATATCTCACCATTAAATTACCTTGATCGCATGTTGAAATGAGAATGCCGTAGATATTCTGGACCATAGTAAACAAATTATTAAATTTCACCTGCTTTGTTATACTTTTACAAATACGACTGTCAGAAAATTTCAAATTCCAGACGTGGAATTAAGTTTGACATTAAACTTCTGCTGGAGAATGGAGAATGCTTCCAGAATAAGTACTGGAATCTGGAAACTTCCAGCAAGAAGAAAGGAGGAAATTATCAGCTCTCATTTAGATGTCACAGTCCATAGTCACCAGGAAATTATGACCTCTCCTTGGTTATTTTCTTAATAGCATCTTAGCACGAATGCAATGATGCAGGATCATGTCTGTAAGTTAGAACTCTCCTCTTTTGACACACCAATTTATTGTTTTGTGTGTTGTCATTCATAAATTCAGGGAAATAACGATCACAGGGGCTTAGATCCCTAGTTCTTAAACGTGACGTGAATTATGTTGGTAAATACAAATCTCATTTACTTTTCATTATCTAGACATCCTTCAGTTTCAGCTCATGTCTAAATAATTTACCAATGGGTCTGGAGGCACAACCACTTTTCATATACATGATCCCTTTAAGTCCAGTCCAGACATAGAGGAAACAGACAAGGCCTCCAAATGTGCCCTTAAAGCCACCACACAAAGGGAAAATGGAAAACTGTATCTAAACGTACCCTTATTTACAAAAGATTCACTATAAAATTTTACAAAATCTTTATAACGTATTCTTTACATGTTGACCATTTCTTTGCAAGATTTTTTAGAGAAAAAGTGATCAAAAAGGTCCCTGATTCCAGGTTATTTGTGAAATGGCCCCCACCTCCAGCCGACCTGGACAGGCCTCGCTGGAGAACAACCATAGGAACCGCTGGAGAGCAGTGAGAGGTCACAGGTGCTACATAGCAGTAACCGTTCATATCAATTACCAGTATGACAACGAGTGCGCATGTAATTACTGAAATTACTTTACAGATAAAAAACCAAGGCACAGGGGGGTTAAATAACTTTCCAAAGGCCAGGAGCCAGCACGTGGCAGAAGTCACTTTGAACTTGGCAGACTGTCTTCAAAGTCTGTGCTGCCTGTGATCGTGTGATGCAGCTTTCCTAAAAACAGTTTTAAACAACATATTCGAAGGTGGCTCTAGACAAAATTTTTCATTCACAAGTATTTTTCTGACTTCTTCCAGATGCCATGATTTACATTACTTCTTGGATTTGTTTTCTCATAGTTTTCCCTGGATTTGGGGTGAAGGGGGTACCCCCACCCCCACCCCAACAGCCTGCAAGTCTCTGGGGCTTACCTATCATCTGAAAATCAACACTACTTGTGTTTCCTACTAAGATATCTGTTTTTCCATAATACCCTGTATAAAAGCTGTGTCTTCCCCACTTTTCCAAGTAAAAGTGGAGGTCCACAATGATTTATTTGTTCATCCTCTGATTTCAGAAATTGCTCAGCTCCTGGCCCCCAACTCAGTTTAAGAAATTGAGCTAAAGAACAGCTAAGCATTCATGGCCTTATTTCCCAGCACATGGGTGCCAATTCTTGACTAGGAATTTCTAACTCTTTAATTTACATTCCCCCCGACTCCACCCCAATTGTGTGGATGCACCAAGCCTCTCCGCACAGCCCTGCGTGAGAGCATCTGTAAGTAAAGTCGATGTCATCATTCATGCTGGACAGCAGGCACCTGCCCTCCACTCCAGGACCACCAGGATTATGCTCCCAAAAAGGACGTAAAACACCACTCCCCAAGGGCCTCCCAGACGTGGAATGCTGCAACAGTGAAATTCACCTTGGAGTGCAAACTTATTTGGAATTAGAATCTCCGCAGACCTAATTACCTAAGATGACATCATACTGGGTTGGAGTGGACCCTGAACTCAAAGAGCACCCAGTGTTACACACAGAAGGCGACTGTGTGACCGCAGGAATGGAGGCTGGAGGATGCATCTACAAGAAATGCCAAGAAATGCCAAGGATAGCTGGCTGGAGAGGGGCTGGGAACAGACTGGCTTCCCAGCCTCCAGATGGAACCGTCCTCCCGAAGCCTTGATGCCAGAGTCCTGGGCTTCTGAACTGTCCAGGAACACATTTCTGTCCACTTAAGCCACCAGTGTGTGGCATTTTCTTACAACGGCCCTGTGAAACTAATACATGTCTCTCAAACATGATACAAAATTTCAGAAGTCACGGTTACAGAATTTTGAAAAACTCTTCCTATTTCCTGGAATAGCATGATAAAAATAAACCAAATTTAAAACCAGAATGCTCTGATAGAGTAAAATACTTGATTGTTTAAACCAAGCATCGCCTTAGCACGGCTGTTTTGATCCAGAGCAGATGGACAAGACACCATTATCCCCGTCTTGTGAACTTTACGTGGCTGGTGTGTGTCTCCAGGGGCAGATGACAGTTCTTCAAGTTCAACAGCATACTGTGAAAGGAATGGAATCTTTGACTAATTTTTCGGCTTGGTTATTATTAGTATATATAAAGGCTACTGATTTATGAGTGTTGATTTTGTAGACTTATACCTTACTGTATTCCTTGATCACTTCTAAGAGCTTCATGGTAGAAACCCCAGTGTTTTCCAGATATACAATCATGTCGTCTGCAAAGAGTGAAAGTTTGATCTCTTCTGATCCTATGTGGATGCCCTTTATTGCCTTTTCTTCCCTAATTGCAATGGCTAAAACTTCCATTACAATGTTGAAGAGCAATGGAGATAATGGGCAGCCTTGCCTGG
>CAUYRH010012952.1:0-25490 GCA_963574655.1 Perodicticus potto | reverse complement strand
CTAGGCATAGGAAATGGGGGTTCCACATTTAGTCCTAAGTGTAAAGTGAAGGAGACACCAAGGCACAGGTGTCTCCTTGGCAGTTGTCCGGCCTTTTTGGCTATTGGAGCCTCCAGTGGGGGTTGGAGGTCCCCCTCCTTGCCTGTCATCCAGCCCGCTGGTTCTTCAGCTGGCTGCCATAGCACAGACACCACCAAGGAGGAGGCGGCAGGTCCGCCAGCTCCACTGATCTGGGTAGGGCGCCAAATATCCTGCGTCAATTCTCCCTCTCAGAGTAGAAACTCTAACTGCTGTTAGGGAAAAAGGGTGAAGACTCGATCTAACTGCTTCCTGCTGAATCAGTGATGATAGAAGGGGACAGGTAGGGTTTCTCCGGAGGGAGAGTGATACAGGGGTTCATGGACTGGAACCATCTTATATAAAGTATATTGTGAGTTTTCTATCATAAAAGAGATTCATATTCATCATGGAAGTTTTTGGAAATAAGAATTAAAAAAAAAAAAGCATTCCCATCACCAGAGATATACCAGAATAATAACAGTGGTTATCTTTCAAAATTATTTTTTGTATATAGTCACGTATGTACTTAAATCATACTGTATAATTTTTTGTTTTATGTGAACATAATATGTTCCTATATGATATGAAACTATTTTAAGCTCAGTTTAATTTCTGTATAATGTTCCTAAGTGGTTGAATTGTGGTTTAAATTCAAGTGATTTTAAATTCTTATTTCTCACTATTTAAAAAAAATATTAAGTATTAATTAAATATTTTTGGTAAATATTAAATTTTGTTTCACTTTTCAGATTATTTCCTTAGAATAGATTTACAAAAGTCAGATTATTAGGTCAAACAGTGTAAATACTAATATTGGAAAAGAGCATGCATATTTTAAGGACATTGGGGAAATTAATTTTAAGACAATTTTAAGCTAGAAGATTCATGTGAAGCTTAAAATATTAGATGGACATGGGTTTTTCTATTGTCCAAATAATCCTGGAAAAGTTGAAATTCAATGTAAATGTCAACAGAGAGGGAACAACATAAAAAATGTCGTCCCAATACTACTTTTGCCTTTGTCCACTGAGATGATATATAAATAACTCTCACAAGCAAACTATAGTGCTGCTCTAACTGAATATGCTATTTTTTGAGTTATTCATAGAAGTTCTAGGGTGTTCCATCTAGCTATGTCCATTCATCAATACCAAAAGAAATGTAAAACTCAAGTATGAACCTCATAAGTGGGCACTTTGAATAGCTACATTTAGTAGATAAGACTTAATTGCATGAATTGAATCTGATTCCTGGCCCAGTCTAGTTTTATTGGTTCTTACTGTTGCATGGTCATTCCATACCCTTTGCTCATGGCATTAATATGGGAAACTATGGTTTAACTCTGATCAACTGGTCTTTGTAACTGAGTTTTCAGCTACAGGGAATCTGGTATCTGAGTGGCAAGAGTCTATAAATATGGGTGTCTGTCAATGTTGGATTCTTTTTTTTTTGGAGACAGAGTTGCATTTTATTGCCCTCGGCAGAGAGCTGTGGCATCACAGCTCTCAGCAACCTCGAACTTTTGGGCTCAAGCAATTCTCTTGTCTCAGCCTCCTGAGTATCTGGGATGACAGGTACCTGCCACAATGCCCAGCTATTTTTTGTTTTAGCTGGCCTGGGCTGGGTTTGAACCCACCAGTCCTGGTGCATGTGGCTGGCACCCTACCCACTGAGCTATGGGCAATGCCCTCAATGTTGGATTCTTACATGTCTGTCTTGATGATTCTGCCATCTCCTGATATCTAAGACATTTCTTGCCAAAAAATTACTACATTAGTTCAGGCTATTGGCTGGTAGTCTTAGTCACAATGTTGGGAAGTCACTTGTGATGTGTCATTTCCTATATAACTGGCCATTTGTTTTTCCATCATGATATAATTCTGTGTTGTCCATATAAACCCAAAAGCCTAGATATGGTGTCCCATCTATGATACCACTGTTTATATAAAAGTCTATGAAATTTTCAAGAGGCAAAATAAAGTAATGGATCTACAGTTATCTATATTTACTTTTGATACAAATGTGACACCTAAACAATCAGTTTTCTGTCTTTGTCTATAAATTTAAAAAGCTCCTTTTCCCACAAAGAGTTGTTTGACTATACATCTTTATAGCCCTTGTATCTGTAACCAGATATTTATATTCATTTCCCCCCTTCTGGAACTTTAAAAAATTAGTATAATCTGTTGTTTATGTGCACATCAGGGATATCTTAGTTGGGCAGATCTACCATTGAAGGAGGAGAAATAGGCCAGGTGTGGAGGTTCACACCTATAATCCTAGCACTCTGGAATGCTGAGGCAGGTGGATCCCTTGAGCTCAGGAGTTCAAGACCAGTCTGAGCAAGAGTGAGACATTGTCTCAAAAAATAGCTGGGTGTTGTGGGCACCTATAGTCCCAGCTACTTGGGAGGCTGAGGCAAAAGAATCACTTCAGCCCAAGAGTTTGAGGTCTCTGTGAATGATGACACCATGGCACTCTCCAGAGGGCAATAAAGTGAAACTCTGTCTCAAAAAACTACTGTATAAAAAAATTAGAAGAATTAGTTTAGTTTATATGGAATGGAAAGCAGAGAGATCTGAATTCTCAGTGGATTTTACTTTTTTTTTTTTTTAAATAATCTTTATACAAAAGTGTGGCTTTGGGTTGGAAAGAAAATACAGATTGGTAATTGTAATTTTTTGTTTAGATCTCATTTCTTCATTATGACCCGAGAAATCTGAAATGTTCTAAATTCACGCCTTTTCCCCTTAACTTTCTTCAAAGCACTAAAGCAGTTTCATATAAATTCACTAAAAGAGCTAAAGCAAGATTTGAAATGACTAGAACTAAGTGTGAACAACCCTTAGAGTTACTCTCCTATACACTTTGACAAGTATAAGAGAAATTAGCTTCTCTAAAACAGGTAGGAACAAACTATAAACTTCTCATATTATTGTTAAATTATTTCTGTACTAAAGATACCCTATCTAGGAGTTAGCATGGCTTCAATACTACACAGAATAACTATCTCCATTTTTTTCTTACTTTGATCAAGAGATTGTAAGATTTTCTCATTTAGAAGGGCAGAGGCAACATGGTGGTCTATAGCCAGCTTTCTACAGAGGCTTCTGTCCAGAAAGAGAGTTTAAGGGCAGAAATTTAGCAAGAAAGCCAATGGTTCAGATCTGAACCAAAAGACAAGGTTGAAGAACGCACATTAACCCTGCTGAGGTGACCTGCGACCCCAAGGATACAAACAAAAGGTACAGAATCCATTGCCAAGCAGATGGGAGTCCCCTCTCCCATAAGAACAGCTCGCGGTATACTCTATAACTCCATACAAACAAGCGAGCAGAGTTCAAATGTCCTCCCATTTTATCCCATGGGAGAGACCTTCTAAAAATGGGACCTCCTTCCCATTGTAGGGTGCCATGGCACTCTCCTGCCAGGAATAAAACTGTATAAAACTATATATACTCTTTACCTCCAATTTTGAACTCCTGACACTCCCCTCCACTTTCACCTTGAGGCCTGAAAGCCTGTCCCCCATGGAGTCCAGATTCTTGGGCATTTTCTTCAGGGGTGTAGACAGGCATGGACTGTTGCTGATCTGTGCTGACTTTCTGGCTCGGGAGTAAGGAGAAGATAATCAGCTGAGGGAGAAGTGGTACCCCAAGGCATCGGCAGCGGCGGGAACAGTGACGTGGGACTCACACCCCTGGGGATATTTTGAAGGAACCCTCCCAGTCTCTCTGGGCAACCCAGGGAGGCTGGGCAGCTTCTCTTGTGGCAGCCACTGGAGGAACAGATCTGGGACAGAACGCAGGCTCTCGGAGTAAAGGGTATGCCTGAGGCAGAACCGGGCTGGGGGGAGAATGGGGATTAGAATACGCATGCAGAGACAGTAGACTCCCAGGGTGGGGCTGACCCAGAGGACTGCTTTACTGAGTTCAGACGCACCAGGCCCTCAGGGGATCAAAGTTGAGACAAAGGGGGAAAATAGATGGGACAGAAACAAATTCTGTGAAGTTGTTCTGTTCTGTCAACAATATCAATCAGGGACAGGGCTGGAACTGAGTGAATCACCCCAGCCCCTATCAAGCACCCGAGGTTGTCAAGCCTCACCTCCCCCTGCTGAATAGTGACAGAAAGTGGCAGAGAGTGGTTGCCTGGCTGAGGAGACTCAGATCTCCCTATGACTCAGACAGGCGCAAACCCTTGGAGCATCTGCTCATTGGAGGGAACTATATCACAGCCCTGTGGGGTTAACAGTGACTGGGTGTGACAGAGGTGCAAGGTGGGGAAGGAGGCGTCAACCTTCCCAGACTAATTTATTTGCTTAGGGGGTCCTTCTGATCTCACAGAGCCCTGGAAGGAGTTATACTAGAGCTTCCAGCAGACCCCTGCTATCTAGTTGCCTGAGACCTTTTGAACTCTCCCACCCGAGGCCGGTGATGATTGGGACAATTGATTTGGACCTCTTCAACTGGGCCAATCACCTGAGGGCTATTCCAAGTGGTACCCTGGGTGTGTGGTAGTGGGAAGGTTTGATTAGCCTTTTCCAATTGTTGCCTGTGGGGGGCAGGGTGACTTAACTGCTGGTATTTCTCCACAGCTCAGACTTCATCCCAGAGTGACTGATTCTCTAGGGTAAGACAGAGAACAACTGAAAACAAGACAGAGCCACTTAACCCCACCACACCAAGAAGGTATCCAGTTTCTCAGGCAGTAGCATTGTACAGGTCCTTGGCAAAAGGGGAAAAGGTACAGACATCAGTCCCAGTTTTTATACAAAGGACTGGCCAATCACCAAGCCTAGAACCCCCAACTCAACTTATACTTATCTGCCAAACGGTGCAAAATAATCATGGGGTGGAATTAGCAAAAAACCTCCGGCAATATGAACAACTAGAGCAGATCAACACTCCCCCCCCCACCAAGGAACAATTTGGTGGACACAACTGAAGATCCTATGCATAAACAGATGGCTGAGATGTCAGAAACCGAATTCAGAATTTGGATTGCAAATGAGAGGAAAAGTTGGATTTAGAAATTCAGGGAACATTTTAAAAATTGTCTCAAAAAGTCAAGAAATTAAAAAACAAAATGACCAAAGAGTTTGAAAAACTGAGACAAGAATTCGCAGCCCTCAGAGATCCGAGAAATACAGTTTAATCCTTCAGTAACAGAATGGAGCAAGCAGAAGAAAATATTTCTGATATTGAAGACAAAGCTTTCAAACACTCCCAAACACTGAAAGAGGAAGAGAAATGGCGGGCAAAAACAAATCATTCTCTCAGAGAGCTCTGGGATAATTCAAAGAAAACCAATATTTGCCTTATAGGGATCCCTGAAAGTGACTAAGTGGCCTCACAAGGCATAGAGTCTCTTCTTCATGAGATTATGAAATAGAACTTTCCAGACATGCCAAGAGATTCTGAAATTCAGATAGCAGACAAGTTTCGGAACCCCAGCACAACTCAATCCAAATAAGACATCCCTCAGGCACATCATAATTAACTTCACTAAAGTTAATATGAAGGAGAAAATTCTGAAACCAGCCAGACGTAAGAAAACCATAACCTACAAGGGGAAGAATATTAGAATAACTGCAGATCTCTCTGCTGAAATCTTTCAAACTAGAAGAGGATGGTCATCGACTTTGAATCTCCTAAAACAAAACAACTTTCAACCCAGCATTCTGTATCCAGCTAAACTGAGTTTCATTTAAGATGGAGAAATTAAATACTTTAATGATATCCACATGTTGAAGAAATTTGCCATAACTAAACCAGGTCTCCAGGATATTCTCAGACATATCCTCCATAATCACCAGCGTAATACTCCACCACAAAAGTAAACTTAATCAGAAACTTTCCATCAAATTCCAACCTTCGTAGTGGCGAAAGGATTAAAAATGTCCACTGGACTTTCGAAAGGCTTATTAATATGCTCAATTAATGTGAATGGTTTAAATTGTCCTCTTACAGAGGCACAGGCTGGCTGACTGGATACAAAAACTCAGGCCAGATATCTGCTGAATACAAGAATCTCATTTTACCTTAAAAGATAAATATAGACTCAAGGTGAGGGGATGGTCATCTATATTCAAGGCAAATGGAAAGCAGAAAAAAGCAGATGTTGCAATCTTATTCGCAGATACAATAGGCTTTAAACCAACCAAAGTAAGGAAGGATAAGGATGGCCACTTCTTATTTGTTAAAGGGGTAATACTCAATATGATGAGATGTCAATTATTAATATTTATGCACCCAACCAGAATGCATCTCAGTTTATAAAAAATACTCTAACAGACATGAGCAACTTGATTACCTCCAATTCCATAGTAGTTGGAGATTTTAATATTTGTTCAGCAGTGTTGGATAGATCCTCCAATAAGAAGCTAAGCAAAGAAATTTTAGATTTAAACTTAGCCATTTAACATATGGATTTAACAGACATCTACAGAACATTTCATCCTATAAAACTGAATACACATTCTTCTCATCAGCCCATGGAACATACTCCAAAATAGATCACATCTTAGGTCACAAGTCTAACCTCAGCAAATTTAAAAGAATAGAAGTTATTCCTTGCATCTTCTCAGACCATCATGGAATAAAAGTTGAACTCAATAACAACAGGAATCTGCATACTCATACAAAAACATGGAAGCTAAATAACTTTATTCTGAATGATAGATGGGTCATAGATGAGATTAAGAAGGAAATCCCCAAATTTTTCAAACAAAATGACTATGAAGACACGAATTATCAGAACCTCTTGGATACTGCAAAGGCAGTCCTAAGAGGGAAATTTATAGCACTGTAAGCCTTCCTCAAGAGAAGGGAAATAGAGGAAGTTAACAACTTAACGGGACATCTCAAGCAACTGGAAAAGGAAGAACATTCCAACCCCAAACCCAGGAGAAGAAAAGAAATAACCAAAATCAGAGCAGAGTTAAATGAAATTGAAAACAAAAAAATTATACAACAGATCAATAAATCTAAAAGTTGGTTCTTTGAAAAGGTCAATAGAATAGATAAACCTTTGGGTAACCTAATCAGGAAAAAAAAGAGTAAAATCTCTAATTTCATCAATCAGAAATGGTAAAGACGAAATAACAACAGAGTCCTCAGAAATTCAAAAAATTCTTAATGAATATTACAAGAAACTTTACTCTCAGAAATATGAAAATCTGAAGAAATTGACCAATACTTGCAAGCACGCCACCTTCCTACTTAGCCAGAATGAAGTGAAAATGTTGAACAGGCCTATATCAAGTTCTGAAATAGCATCAACTATATAAAATCTCCCTAAAAAGAAAAGCCCAGGACCAGATGGTTTCACGTCAGAATTCTACTAAACCTTTAATGAAGAACTAGTACCTATATTACGTAACCTTTTCCAAAATATAGAAAGAGAAGGAATACTACCCAACACATTCTGTGAAGCAAACATCACCTTGATCCCTAAACCAGGGAAAGACCCAAAAAG
Organism: Perodicticus potto; assembly: GCA_963574655.1. NCBI lineage: Eukaryota > Metazoa > Chordata > Mammalia > Primates > Lorisidae > Perodicticus > Perodicticus potto. The sequence goes on along the minus strand of CAUYRH010012952.1, from coordinate 17,951 downwards.
AAAAGAAAATTATAGACTCAATATCACCAATGAATATTGATGAAAAATATTCAATAAGAGCCTAACAAACATAATCCAACAACATATCAAACAAATTATACACCATGATCAGGTGGGCTTTATCCCAGGGTCTCAAGGCTGGTTCAATATATGTAAATCTATAAATGTAATTCAGCACATAAACAAATTAAAAAGAAAGACCATATGATTCTCTCAATTGACACAGAAAAAGCTTTTGATAATCCTTTACTTATCAGAACACTTAAGAAAAGGGACATTTTATATAAAAGGGACATTTCTTAAACTGGCAGAGGCCATCTACAGCAAACCCACAGCCAATATCGTACTGAATGGAGTTAAATTGAAATCATTTCCACTTAGATCAGGAACCAGGTAAGGAGGCCCATTGCCTCCATCGCTCTTTAACATTGTAATGGAAGTTTTAGCCATTGTAATTAGGGGGAAAAAAGGTGATCAAGGGTATCCACATAGGGTCAGAAGAGATTAAACTTTCACTCTTCACAGATGATATAATTGTATATCTGGAAAACACCAGGGATTCTACTACAAAACTTTTAGAAGTGATCAAGGAATACAGCAGTGTCTCAGGCTACAAAATAAATGCCCATAAATCTGTGGCCTTTATATATACCAACAATAGCCAATCTGAAAAAACAATCAAGGACTCTATTCTCTTCATAGTAGTGCCAAAGAAGATGAAATATTTGGGTGTTTACCTAACAAAGGATGTGAAAGATCTCTATAAAGAGAACTATGAAACTCTAAGAAAAGAAATAGCTGAACATGTCAACAAATGGAAAAACATACCATGCTCATGGCTGGGAAGAATCATCATTGTTAAAATGTCCATACTACCCAAAGCAATATACAATTTTAATGCAATTCCTATTAAAGTTCTATTGTCATATTTTAAAGATCTCGAAAAAATAATACTTCATTTTATATGAAATCAGAAAAAACTTCAAATAGCCAAGACATTACTCAGAAATAAAAACAAAGCATAGGGAATCACGCTACCAGACCTGAGACTCTACTATAAATCAATAGTGATCAAAACAGCGTGGTACTGGCACAAAAACAGAGAGGTACATGTATGGAACAGAATAGAGCATCAAAAGATGAACCCAGCTACTTACCATTATTTGATCTTTGACAAGCCAATTAAAATCATTCTGTGGGGAAAAGACTCTCTATTTAACAAATGGTGCTGGGTGAACTGGCTGGCGTCCTGTAAAAGACTGTAATTGGACCCATATCTTTCAACATTAACTAAGATAGATTCTCAATTGAGTGAAGATTTAACCTTAAGACATGAAACCATAAAAACACTAGAAGAAAGTGCAGGGGAAACTCTTGAAGGAATTGGCCTGGGTGAACATTTTATGAGGAGGACTCCCCGGGCAATTGAAGCAGTATCAAAAATACACTACTGGGACCTGATCAAACTAAAAATCTTCTGTACAGTCAAGAAAACAGTAAATATAGCAAGCAAACAGCCCTCAGAATGTGAGAAAATATTTGCAGGTTATGCCTCCAACAAAGATTTAGAACCAGAATACACAGCGAAGTCAAATGTATTAGCAAGAAAAGAACAAGTGATCCCATCTCAGGGTGGGCAAAAGACTTGAAGAGAAACTTCTCTAAAAAAGACAGGCACACAGCCTACAGACACATGAAAAAATGACCATCATCCTTAATTATCAGAGAAATGCAAATCAAAACTACTTTGAGATATCACCTAACTCCAGTAAGATTAGCCCACATGACAAAATCCCCAAACCAGAGATGCTGTTGTTGATGTGGAGAAAAGGGAACACTTCTACATTGCTGGTGGGAATGCAAACTAATACGTTCCTTTTGGAAGGATGTTTGGAAAATACTTAGAGATCTAACAATAGAACTACCATTTGATCCTATAATTCCTTTACTAGGTATACATCCAGAAGACCAAAAACCACATTATAACAAAGATATATGTACTGGAATGTTTACTGTAGCCCAATTCATAATTGCTATGTCATGGAAGAAGCCCAAGTGCCCATTGATCCACGAATGGATTTATAAATTGTAGTACATGTATACCACGGAATATTACGCAGCCTTAAAGAAAGATGGAGACTTTATCTCTTTCATGTTTACATGGATGGAGTTGGAACATATTCTTCTTAGCAAAGTATCTCAAGAATGGAAGAAAAAGTATCCAATGTACTACTATGTAGTATCCAGCCCTACTATGAAGCTAATTTATAGCTTTCATATGAAGGCTAAAACCCAATTATAGCACAAGAATATGGGGAAAGGGGCACGGGGGGGGGGGAGGAGGATGGATGGAGGGCGGGTAATTGGTGGGATCATACCTACGGTGCATCTTAGAAGGGTACAGATGAAACCTATTAAATGCAGAATACAAATGTCTTCATACAATAACTAAGAAAATGCCATGAAGGCATTGTTAAACAGTTTGATGAGAATATTTTAGATTGTATATAAAGCCAGCACATTGTACCCCACGATTGCACTAATGTACACAGCTATGATTTAATAAAAAAAAAAAAGATTCCCTCATTGGATAAGTGTTTGTGGTTTTCTGAGCAAATAGGTTGAAATACATTTACTGTTTTGGAGGAGATTAATGAGAATAACATTATAAATGTTCTTAAATTCAAAGGGGCTATTTGGATTGGCTTATAGAGTATAGTGATTTATAAACTTAGAAGCGAATATAAGAATTTCTAGATACAAAGAAATTTAACTTCTTGATATTTTAAATGCCCTGCCTCTTTTGGACAGCTTTAAACCTTTGTTGAAGCTATAACTCAGGGGAAGAAAAACTTAGCCATGGGTTAAATTAATACATGGTGCTAGGTTACGGTAAGTGATACACAGTTTGTAACAAAGCACTAAGAATATTAGTAGTAAGACTTCTCGATTTGCAGAGTGAAAAATATTTTTGCTCATATAAGACTTGAGGCCACTTGTCATTTATCTCCTGCTTTCTTCACACTCCCTAACTGCACCATTTCCACATAATTGCAGTGGTTGATGACAGTCTTCCAATTGTCAGGTTTGATATCTGTCCCCAGACTCCTTTGGTAAGGATTGTACAGCCATAGGTATGGCCATGTTTCCTTCTATAGTCCATATAGAAATACGATTAACCACAAAAGTTAATTGCTATCATTAATATCATACACAGCTTCAAATAAATTTAGAGGACAAGGATCAAAATGGACGTGAGATTAAAGATGGAAGTGGTGGTCCACTTATTTCTGATGAAGCTGTGCAGAAATCATAAGATGCACTTTATTTCACTAATTTGTCTTTCACCATAGCCAAACTTATGAAGGCCAGAAAGTGATGGATAGCAACTGATTGTCATAAACAGCATATTCATGTTCCTTCAATGCACAATCTCAGTTGTGTGCATGCACCTATGTTCAGATGGTCCTCCTGTGCTCACCACATCAAATCATGGCCTGAGATTTTGTTTTTGTTTTTTTGTAGAGACAAGAGTCTCGCTGTACTGTCCTCGTAGAGTGCCATGGCATCACACAGCTCACAGCAACCTCCAACTCCTGGGCTTAGGTGATTCTCTTGCCTCAGCCTCCCGAGTAGCTGGGACTACAGGCACCTGCCATGACGTCCGGCTATTTTTCTGTTTTGCAGTTCGGCTTAGGCTGGGTTTGAACCCGCCACCTTCAGTATATGGGGCTGGTGCCCTACTCGATGAGCCACAGGCGCCACCTGGCCTGAGATTTTTCTATGGCCTCTCCTCATGTATTTACAAGCAACTTCCCTCCTCAGTCAGTACTGATTTATTAAGAGCCTAATAATAATTTACCAGGACTCATCTGAGGGTCTGAATATCATCTGTTTATTTCTACTCTGTTTAGAAGTTCACAAATTAGAATGTGTGATCCACAATTTAAGGCTAAGACCCAGATAGCAAATGAAGCAGCTCACACTTTGTAAGCCCAACTGACCAGCAAAAAAGTAGCCCAGAGTAATAGATTTTCCCTTGACTGTTCACTGGGTAATCACAGTAAAGTGTGCACAATGACCAAACTGCCTTGTGCCTATGTAGACACTTTAGGAAAAGATGATACCATCATTAGCTTGGAGAAAAGGCCACTGCTTGATTAGCTAATGTTAACTGACTGCCATTATCCATAGGAATTGTTCTTGGTTATATCTGAAGAGTAAACTACATTCAAAGTGCGTTCCCTTTGTTTCTGATGAATTTTTTCTTGGCTTTTTTCTTTCTTTCTTTCTTTTTTTTTTTTTTTTTGTTTACTTCTTCTTCTTGCTGATACTCAGTTGGTTTTATGTTACAAATATCAGCTGGATATATCATTCAGTTGATAACAGAATCATAAAGTTCCCGGGGGCAGTCAACTCAGTTTATCTGGAATTTGAGGGGGGATTTAAATGGGAACTGAAAAAACATGAGGAAGTGGTTCAGGGCTGACTTAGCTCAACTACCAAGGATAGGTCACCAGCAGCTGTAACTCAGGCAAGAGAACCACACTCCTAAACCAGTGTTTCTTAGAAACACTCAAATAATGGAAATTGTCTTTCTACCATAACTCTATCTACTAAAGGGTGAACTGTCCTTGGTAGATTTCAGTCAATTAGCTATGCCAAAACCTGTTTGACAGGCTTTCTGCAAAGTGTGCTTTTAAAGCTTTGTCTTTGTTCCCTGAGATGATCTGTAGATGCTTGGTCCCCCTCACATATTAATTTTAGCTATGCTCTAAATCAAGGGTAGGCTGACTTATTCTGTAAAGGGCCAGATAGTAAATATTTTACGCTTTACAGATGGTGTAATTTCTGATGCAACTACTACCTCTACCATTGTTGGCAAAGGCAGCTGTAGGATATATAAATAAGCATGCGTATTTTCTAATGAAATTTATTTATGGATATTGATTTGTTTTTAACAATTTAAAATGTAGGAAAAAATTAGCTCATGAAACATATAAAAACAAGCAAAAGCTGAATTTGGCCCATGGCCTATAGTTTGCCAAGCCATGTGCCAGTGCAATATTTCTTTCTGCATTGTTCTTTGACAGTATGACATGTGAAAAAATATAGGGAAACAGGAGGAACTTAAGGGGAAAATCTCTAAAATAACCTGATCATGTGAAAAGAGGTATTGCCTGCTGAAGAATGTTAACCCTGAGGACATTCTCAGTAAAAAAACAAGAAATAAGGAAATGAACTGGAAGATGGGTTAGATATTTTTCTCTTTTTCTGATTTCAAACTTCACAATGGAAACTACTATCACCTGTTATTTATTAGACTGCCAAGGAAGGTGTTAGAAATGTTATTTTGAAGTTATACAGCTCCTGGTATCCATGTGCTATAACGTATTTTTATCTTCCTGATGAGCTTTTTACCTCCCATGTTAATAGTGAGTTGGATTTTTGTCTCAAAGAAGCAGAGCAACATAAGCTTATCTGAAAAATCAGAGAAACACAGTGCCAATGTCTTAGCTGTTTGTTCAGAGAGCTTGCATGAAGAAGAAATAGAGTAGCTTCCATGAAGCAAGTATTATGGTAACATTTGTAGAATGCTTGGTATAGTGATTAGCAGAGTAGGTACTGTACAGGCTCCACACTAAATATACATTGGCACTAAATGCTCTAAAGACATCGTAGCAGTTACAATTGCATAGCGTCTTCTTTCATCTTAACAGAGGAATCACGTGCCTTAAGTACTCTTATGTTTGTCTTGCACTTAGAGAAAGTAAGATATGTGAGCATATCTTACATAAGCATTTCTTATGTTGTGTAATTAGTAAGTGGTGGTACTGGGTACATAGCAGACTGTCAATAAATATTTATTAAATGTTTATGAGTAATAGATTTAAAGCTAATTTGACGCTTTCTGGCTTCTACCTGGCACAGAAGGTAGTCTACCTAGGTGACCATTTTAAAGCTAAAGTAACTCCTTGATGTGCTGCTGAGATCATACCTGATGAATCCATGAAAAGAAATTCATTAGCAGCTATGGGAAATTGAACCCCTGACCCAGAAGAGATGATGCTGTGAAGGGATTGGCAGTGCCATGCATGAAGTTATAATTAGCTAAATAATTGGTGACACTTAACACAGGGCTTTTGCCAAGGGGGGAAATAACTCTATTTGTTGTTGATATAATTAGATATTTCACCTCAAGTGAAAAAGTAAATTGAGCACAAAATGCAAGCAGACCTGAAGTGGCTGCTCCATGTTGATGTGGGTCTTTAATTACAGAAATCATCAGACATAGGGCTTCAGACCCATGAGCCTGGGCTGATTTGGATGCAGAGATGTTAGAACCTCTGAGACAACATTACTGGTCAGCTCTGCCACTGCTCTGGCGGCCAAGAAATGTGGCACTTCATGAGAGTGTGTAATCAACTCCCACTTGAAGATGCTTTTAAATAATTCTGCTCTGCCAGGGAAACTTTTGTCAGTTAATCGGGGGGCTGCAGTTCTTTCCCTACTGCTCCCTCCAGCTTGGCAGCAAACCAACCTTTGTGGCCAGAGACTTGCTAATGCATCGGCTCAAAGGCACACATTTCATGTTTCCTGCGCCCTCTCATTTCCTGCCTCTCAAGATACTGCCTTTCTGAGGATCCGTCCAGTGTTCCTAATAACTACCCTACTCTTGAGACAGTGACTGTGACAAAAATTTCAGTGTGACTAGCCTCTCATTTTCCAAAATATGGTCTTTTAGGGCCTTGCCTGAGTGTTCTGGAAAATCATACATATCTTTCCTGTGCTATACAATACTATGACCCAAACTAAGAGGAGTGAGAGATTAGGAGAGAGCACAATTTTAATAGTCAGGGAATGAAATGAAGGAAAGGAGGACTCTTTTGTGTCTCTTTAAACTATAACTTTATTAATCATTGTAGCCATTACTTTTTCTTTATTTTATTAAATCGTAGCTGTGTATATTAACACAATCATGGGGCACAATGTGCTGGTTTTATATACAATTTGAAATATTTTCATTGAACTGTTTAACATAGCCTTCATGGTATTTTCTTAGTTATTGTGTGAAGACATTTATATTCTGCATTTAGAAAGTTTCACCTGTACCCTTCTAAGATGCCCACCAATGACCCTCCCTCCGCCCATCCTCCCCACTCCCCTCCTCTCCCTTGCCCCTTTCCCCAAAGTATCTCAAGAATGGAAGAAAAAGTATCCAATGTACTCAGCCCTACTATGAAACTAATTTATAGCTTTCATATGAAAGCTATAACCCAATTGTATCCATTACTTTTAAGTGAAAGATCTATTCTGATAGGAGACTTGGAAAAGATAGTTTGTTGAAATTTTATTGTCCTAACTAGAAACTAAAGAATAAATACTTTCTGTGGACTTAAGTCTTCTTTTTGTGGTTGCTGAATTTCTATAGCTTATATTTTGTTTTTAAAAATTCAGATAGAGTCCTTCTGCTTGCTATTCCTTGTGATATTTGAGTTTATTTTATCTTGTGAATACATGCTCATATTTTAGTTGGCTCCAACACTTTTTGGAAGTGGGAATGTGTATAAACTGTACCTTGAAAAGGGTAAATCCCTGAGACTAATAGACTACAATCTCACAATTTAAATATGCAAGGTGTCCATAAAGTTTGTGTGCAGTTTAAAGTGGCCAACTATTTTAAATTGTGCATGAATTTTATGGACACCCTGTATATGCAAGAAGACCTTCTCGAGTCCTGACTTAATATTATTTCATATGGCCAGCTTGAATAATGTGCTTGTATTTAACAGCATTCAGATATACTACAGTTTGTTTTACTTAGTCCTGAGTTTTATTCCGAACACTACCATTTGCAGAGATAAATATGGGGGATGTTTGCCACAGCAAGGCTTATTCATCAGCAAAGTGCCTGGGCCATTGGCTAAGAAGATGCCCTGAAGACATGTTAGATATAACTGTATGGAAGAGACCAGCCTGCATGGGCCCCTCTCCCAGAGCTCTGTTAAAGAGGGATGGGACAGGTTTCCTAGGATTAGTGCACTTCTAGAAGTGTCTTGAGGAGAAGTGCTTCTTGTTATTAATAATATTGTTGCTATTTTATTAATCCTGCTATATATTTGAGGACCTAGTGGTTGGGTGTGCTTTCTTAGGAGAGATTGGTTACTCTGGCATAACAGATTTTAGGAGAATAAGGAAAAATTTCTTAAAATTGGAATCTTGTTTTTTTCTTGATTCCATGTCCCTTCACTTTGTCAGCTTTTACTTTAACCTGTTTCGATATTACAAATTGGATAAGCATTCTTCTAGGTTTCCCTAGGAAAGGTGTAGTTTATTACCATCACCTCATTGTCCTGGTATAATTATGAATAACATCCCCTTTCTCAAAAGTCCTTCATTTGGGTGACAAATTATAAATGCCTTCCAGTTATGAGGTCAAAGTGTGGTGTATGTCTCTTCCCCCACAGAAAGAGATTAAGACACACATGTATTTAGGAGCATTGCCTAAGGATGGGTATGCTGTTCAGAGGACCTTGGGATAAAAAACGGGAAGCCAGTATGGAGGTACGTTGGCCCCCAGAGCCCAGGAAAATTAGGTGGGTGGAGACCATCTCCAGGGGGACTGAGAAGCTGGATAGTTGAAGGAAAGGTCCTGACCTGGCAGAGATGCAGGAGGGCCTGACCAACAAGGTGATGCCTCCTGATCGCTCATTTTCCCACAGTTTTTCCTTTTGGTGATTCGCTTCCTTACTAGCAGTGAGATATCACAAAAAATTACACACTTCGGGAAGTTGCAGGTGTTTAATAAATCTTATAGACTTGCCTTCATTCTGTAGACTTACATACTCAGAAGTCTTCTCAAATTCGTCCTCATCTCTTATTTCTGAGGGTAGACATCATCCAACTTTTCTTCAGATCCCACTTTTTCTAACACACTGGTACAGTCACTTGACTCCTTCCTCCTGATGGCAAACTCCTCTGCCACAATGACCTAAGAAGAAACGTAGTCCCAAGTCACTGACATCAACATTACTTGGGACCACCACCAGATATGGCCTGCCCAATCCCAATGGGTCCTGGTGTTCTTCATGGTTTCCCATTTAGTAGCAAAGGATGACAAATAGTTCTAAGTGATTTAAGCTGGAAGTCTGAGAAATGTTCAAGACCTGAAGGAAACTGGCAGGCATTGAATTACTAGTTTAAATACCCCACAGTCCAGAGAGGCTGAAAAGAAAACCAAGGTTTTTATAGTATTGTGTGATAATGTTTTAATAAAACTATACGTAAATGTTATAGAAACAGGAGAGGGATATCAACATGAGTTTGGAAAAATTAAGGAATGTTTCTGAAAATGACTATAGAGGTTTTTCATTACACTTTTTAAAGATTCTAGATACAAGATCATATCTTCAGCAGACAGGGATGGTTTGACCTCCTCTTTCTCAATGTGGAGGCCCTTTATTTCTTTCTCTTGCCTGATTGCTCTAGTTAGGACTTCTATTACCATGTTGAATAACACAATGACAGTGGGCACCCTTATCTTGTTCCAGTTCTTTCGGGGGAATAGTTTCAACTTTGCCCCATTGAATGACATTGGCTATAGGATTGTCATATATAATTTTGTGGTGTGTTCCCTCTATGAGGGGCTTATTCAGGGTTTTCAACATGAAAGGATACTGGATTTTATTGAAGGTCTTTTCTGCATCTATTGAGATAGTATGTTCTTGATTTTTACTTCTGTTTATATGGTAAGTCACATTTTATTGATTTACCTATGTTGAACTATTCTTGCATCTCTGGGATGAAACCTACTCGATCATGGAAAATCATCTTTTTGATGTGCTGCTAAATTTGGTTTACTAGTACCCAGTTGAGGATTTTCGTGTCTATGTTCGTAAGGGATATTTACTGTAGTTTTATTTGTTGTGTTCTTTCCTGGCTTTCATGTCAAGGTGATACTGGATTCATGGAATGAGTTAGAGAGGAATCCCTCTTAATGTTATGGAATAACTTCTGTAGTTACAGGTCTGATAGAATTTGGCTCTGGATCCTTCTAGTCCAGGGCTTTTTTTAAATTGGGAGATATTTTATTATTGCCTCAATCTCACAACCAGTTATTAGTCTGGTTCAGGATTTCTATTTCTTTCTGAGTTATGTTTGGGAGATTGTTTCTAGGAATTTATCCATTTCCTCCAGTTTTCTAGTTTGTATGCAGAGAGGCTTTTTCTAGTATTCATGGATGATATTCGTATTTCTGTGGTATTAGTTTTAATATCTTTTTTCTCTTCTGATTGAGGTTATCTGAGTCCCTTCTCTATTTCTGGTTAATTTGGCTTGTGGCCTATAGATTCTGTTTATCTTCCCAAAGAATCAACTTTTTGTTTAATTGATCCTTTGTGTTTGTTTCCAATTTTAGTTTTGTTCTGACTTTTTATTTCTTCTGGCTTTTGGGGTTTGGTTCTCTTTCTAGTTCCTGGAGGTATGACATGAGGTTGATAATTGGTGATCTTTCTATCTTTTTGATGTCAGCATTTAAGGCTATGACTTTTCTCCTTGGCACATTATTTTCTGTATCCTGTTGATTGTGAAAGCTTGTGTCCCCTCTGTCATTCTGTTCAAAAAAATCTTTTCATATGAATTTCATCATTGATCCAAGGATTATTCATCAGCAGGTTGTTTAATTTCCATGATTGTATGTGGATTTGAGAGTTTTTCTTAGAAGTTATTTCTAGTTCTATTCCACTATGGTCTGAGAAAATATATACCATTCATTTTTTCTGAATTTTCTGAGACTTGCTTTGTGGCCTAAGATATACTCTGTCTTAGAAAATGTTCACATGCTGGTGAGAAGACTTTACATTCTGTTGTTTGGGGGTAGAGTATCCTTTAAATGTCATATCTATTTATGCTAGAGTACCATTGTTGATTTTCTGCTTTAATCTGTCCAGTTTTGTCAGTTGGTTTTGTCAGTTGAAATCCTTTGCAATTATGATGCTAATTTTGTCTTTGCTTAGATCTAGTAGAATTTGCTTTATGAATATATGCACATATATTTAGGACTGTTTTCTTGCTGAATTTCACCCTTTATCATTATAGGATGACTATCTTTGTCTTTTGTATCATTGTTGACATATATAGTTTCTTTGTGTTGGCTTTCAATTTTCTCTTCAATCTCATTCATCTCATTTGCCATCCATACCCTGAATTCCACTTCTAACATTTCAGCAATTTCCTTCTGGTAGTGGTCCATTGCTGTAGATCTATTGTGATCCTCTGGGGAGTGTTGAACTAGTTTGTTTTTGTTACCAGAATTGTTTTGATGGTTTCTCATCTAAAACCTCTTTTCTCGGTACAAGGCAGCTGGGTTTACAGTGCTCCTATTTTTTGCTAGGAATTCATCTGTTTAGAGAGCAAACCCTAAATGATGCTTTTGTGTCTTATTCCAGAAAAGGGGAGGTGTGTACTGTTATCTTGTAATGTATCTGTTCTACAGTGTCCCATTCCCCTGTGGTTGTCAAAGTCCAAGCTGGTGCTGGGGGATCTTCACATGGGGTGGTGGATTGATTCCCAGGCCACTGCTGGAAACTCATGCAGGCGGCAGGGTGAGTCCCTCTCCATTGAGGCAGGCAATGTGGGAGATTGCTTTGTCTGGGTCTCCCCATGGCATTGGCAGTGGTTATTTGGAAAGGCTTTGTTGGCAGTGGCTGCAGGTGTCAGGGCTGTGGGCATTTGCTCCACCCAGGTCTAGACACAGTGGTGGTATTGAGAGGGACAGCTTATAGATAGTAGGTCCCTGATGAAGAGTTGGACTACAGGTATGGTATCATGTAGTATTGTAGGACCATGGCTCACTGGTTTGTGCATGGATCTGTGGCAGTGTCGCCTTTGGCTCAGTGCATGGAGCTGGAGGGCTTGTCCCACTGGTCAGTATGTGAGGCCACTGGGGCTGGGTTGCTGGATAGCCAGAATTCTATCCTCACATAGGTCCTGCTGGGGGCTCTACTGTGGGACATCTCAAGTGGCACCAGCACCTGCTCCCTTGAATCTTTGGTGGGGGTGGTTCCAGCCCACAGGCATGTGAGAGTATCTGTTCTCCTTCCTCTATCCCCAGCCGGGCAAGGGGCAATGTGGGGGCAGTTGGCGTGAAGTTGGATCTTTATACAGGCTGGGTGCTCCAGATGCAAGAGGTCAGAGCGATGTCAGTAGTAAGCCAGGAATTAAGGATAGAGGGTCCCTGTTAAGCCTGTTTTCTAATGTAACTTTATCATACACACTGTAAGCAGTTTCCTGATCAGCATGGAGGCCTGCAGTGGTGGAGACCCCCATACTTCAAATCACAGCGATCACTTGGAATATGGGGCCCTCAGATTCTTTCCTTTATTCCTTTCCCATGTGTAGGCTTCTCCTCAAGGTACCTTCTGATCTTGGCTGGTGGATCTCCCTGTCCTTGTCTCCCTCACTCTGTCTCCCATTTTGTCTGTGATTCACAATGCTCTCTCCAAAAGGGTCCATCCATTGTTGGGCATCTACTTGCAATTTACAATTCTCTCCTTGAAAGCAGCATGGGTGGGCTGCTTCTAGTCTGCCATCTTAGCCCCTCCCTCAATATACTGCAGTGTCATAATTGCCTTAAGAAAGGGCCAAAGAGTGCAGTGGTACTAGGGGATGGAGCTACCACATCTGCCTGATTGCAAAGCAGTTTTTCCAGGGAGATGTCATTATGAGGAGATGAGTAGGACAGGAGGGAAGGCTATTCTAGGCAGAGGAAGTATCAGGGCCTGGCAGAGAGAGTGCTGTATCACATGGTGACAATGGTGGCTTCATTATCATAGATGGTGGTAGTTAAATGGGGACAGCTCTTGGTCCAAAGATAAGGAGTTTGGCCTTCGTTTTGTACATATAACAACTGAAACCCCTTTCTTTTACATAGTTTATTGAACAGGAGGTACTCATTAGGGTACAAGTAAAAAGTGACTTCATTCCATCATTTTCTATGAAATCTATTTCTCTATGTTTCGAGAAAATTTCATAGCTCTTTGTTACTTTCAATTATGAAAACGTGTTAGGAAGACCAATATGCGGAGTCAAAATTCCAATTTCACCTACAACAGAGGTCATATTCTCATCATCACAGGTAAAACCTGACCTGGGTACAGAAGGGGGTACCCCAAAAGCCCCACCCTATCCTATGGGTGGGGCCTGGTTTTTGAGTTTGAACTGGGTTGGTCATCTCTTTAAATTTTGCTCCCACCATACTTCACTTGCCTCACCCTAGTCCCCAGATCAACCCATTTTAATTTTTCTCCCTTCTCTTGCACTCCCCCATGCCCCTTTCGCTACCCATGGTGAAGAGAGTGTAGGGGTGAAGGAGTGACACAGACTTGTCTTTTCACTTAGCAGGTGCTATGTTTTCTTGACTGTTAATACCCTTTGACACAGCAGACATCCAAATGCTCTTTCATGATATGCATTAATGGATTCTTTGGGGACCTTGGAACTTGACAGTTCCCTTATGTGTGTTATTCATTCTCCAGCTGACATCTTTGGAGTCCTCCTCCATCCTGAACAATTATATCGCCCACATAATAAAGTGGATTTACCTTGAAGCTAATGATGCTTTAGTTTCAGGGCTCTTTACATGCATAGTCTCCTACCAAGGCCCCAGGAAAGTCCTTAGTACTGTGTTCATGGTAAGATGCTTTTATACAATTTGTAAGAGTAAGCTGTTATCATAATCACTTAAGGCTGTAGTCTCTTTCCTTTGTAATTTTTTTCTTTGAAATAGTTCTCCTTATGCCTGGTGAACTTGGAACACTGGTAGGAGTTTTGGGAGCCAGCTAAGGGAACAGTACCTTGGAATTCACTTAGGATTTGATGGGATGTATTTTTTGTGACTCATAAGTCACAAGATTTTGCTAGCCATCCGAGTGTGAAATGGCTTTCAGAAATATTCCTATCACTCACTGTGATAGAACGGTTAAAGGCTGACATTTTATTGACATGACATGTCCTATGGCACCTGGCCTCAGAAGCACATGGGTAATGTAGAAGAAATAAAATTTGAAACATGAGGCTCAAAGCTAGTCTGTGAAAGAGTTTTCCAAGTATTATAGATAAGACATGAAAGAAACTGGTCTCAGAGTTTCTCAAATTTGACAACAATCTTACAAATGTACTTGGCATCACCAAAATAAGATTTAAAGCATTTCACATTGTATATTATATCCTGAACCCCATAAATGTATCAATGTACAAAGTTATGATTTAATAAAAATAATAATGAGACCCGCCGCCTGCTAGAAACTCTGCCGGTGACCACCAGTCCTCTGCAGGTCTTCCCCCAGCCAGGAACTCCCTCCGCCTGGCACCTGCAGGGCCCCCACAGATCCACCCTGGCCAGTAAATCCCCTGGCAACCGTGTGGCCCTGTACCCCAAACCTGCAGGGCTTTTGCAGTTATGCCTTCTGCCAGGAACTCTACCTGCAACCGTCAGGCCTCTGCAGGGCAGCCCACGGCCAGGAACTCCCCCTGCCACTGCCTGGCCCTGCGCCCATGCTTGCCGGGCTTCCACAGGTTCGCTGTCTGCCAGAGACTCTGCCAGCGACCGCCAGGCCTCAGCAGGTCTGCTACCAGCCAGGAACTCCCCTGGCGACCATGCAGGCCTCCTCCTGGTACCTGCAGGGCCCGTGCAGGCCCACGCCTGATGAGTAAATCCCCTGGGGACTGTGCAGCCCTGCACCCGAGCCTGCAGGGCTTCCACAGGCCTGCCTTCTGCCAGTAAATCTGACTACAAACACTAGGCCTCTGCAGGCCCACCCTGGGCAAGGAAGTCCCCCAGCGACCACCTGGCCCTGCGCTCCATGCTTGCTGGGCTTCTGCAGGCCTGCCATCTGCTACAGACTCTGCCAGCAACTGCCAAGCCTCCGCAGGTCTTCCCCTGGCCAGGAACTCCCATGGCGATTGCGTGGGCCTCTGCCTGGCACCTGCAGGGCCCCCGCAGGCCTGTCCCTGGCCAGGGACAGTCCTGGCAACCACGCGGGCCTCCACCTGGCACCCACGGGGCCACTTCAGGCCAGGCTTCTGCCAGGGACTCCACCGGCAACCACCAGGCCTCTACAGGCCTGCCCCCAGCCCGGAACTCCCCCAGCGACTTCTGGGCCCTGGATTCCACACTTGCTGGGCTTCTGTAGGTCTGCTTTCTGCCACAGACTCCACCTGTAACTGCCAGGCCCCTGGCCAGGGTCACTCCAGGCGACTGTGTGGGTCTCCACCTGGCACCTATGGGGCCTCCGCAGGCCAACCTTCTTCCAGGAACCCCACTGGCGACCTCCAGGCCTCTCTGCAGGCCCACCGCCAGCCAAAATCTTCCCGGACAACCGCGCGGCCCTGCACCCACCACTTGAAGGGCCAGATGCAAAGGTGAAAAACAACCATGGGGTGAAATCAATGGAAAAACTCTGACAATATGAATAATCAGAGTAGACCAACCCCTCCAAGTAACGACAAGGCAGACACATCACAAGATCTCCTGCATAGGCAAATGGCTGAGATGTCTGAAATTGAATTCAGAATCTGAACTGCAAATAAGATCAGCAGAATGGAGGAAATGATGGAATTAGAATTTCAAGCAGTAATTCAAAAGATGACCCAAAAGATGTCTCAAGAATTCAACGAATTCAAAGACAAAATGACCAAAGAATTTTGACACATTGAGACAAGAAGTTGCAGCCCTTAAAGATCTGAGACATTCAGTAGAATCCCTCAGTAACAGAATGGAGCAAGCAGAAGAAAGGATTTCTGACATGGAAGACAAAGCTTTCGAAGGCTCTCAAATCTCCAAAGAGCAATAGAAATGGAAGGCATAAACAGATCACTCGCTCAGAGACCTCTTGGATAACTTGAAGAAAACCAATATTCGCCTCTTAGGGATCCCCGAAAGTGATGAAGCAGCTTCACAAGACACAGAATCTCTTATTCATGAGATTATGAAAGAGAACTTTCCAGACATGCCAAGAGATTCTGAAATTCAGATAGCAGGCAGTTTCAGAACCCCAGCACGACTCAACCTGAATAAGACATCTCCCAGGCACATCATAATTAAGTTCACTAAAGTAAATATGAAGGAGAAAATTTTGAAAGCAACCAGACGCAACAAATCTATTACCTACAAGGGGAAGAATATTAGAATAACTGCAGATCTCTTTGATCAAAGCTTTCAAGCTAGAAGAGAAAGGTCATCGACTTTTAATCTCCTAAAACAAAATAACTTTCAACCCAGGATCCTGTATCCAGCCAAACTGAGTTTCATTTATGATGGAGAAATTAAATACATTAATGACATCCACATGTTGAAGAAATTTGCTATAACCAAACAGAATAATTGAATAATTTCAATTATTAATATTTATGCACCCAACCAGAATGCACCTCAATTTATAAGAAAAAACTCTAATAGACATGAGTAACTTGATTTCCTCCAGCTCCATAGTAGTTGGAGATTTTAATACTCCTTTAGCAGTGTTGGATAGATCCTCTAAGAAGAAGCTAAGTAAAGAAATTTTAGATTGAAACTTAACCATTCAACAACTGGATTTAATAGACATCTACAGAACATTTCATCCTAATAAAATGGAATACACATTCCTCTCATCAGCCCATGGAACATACTCCAAAATCAACCCATTCCTCTCATCAGCCCATGGAACATACTCTAAAATCAACCACATCTTAGGTCACAAGTCTACCCTCAGCAAATTTAAGAGAATAGAAGTTATTCCTTGCATCTTCTCGGACTACCATGGAATAAAAGTTGAACTCAATGATAATAGGAATCTGCAAACTCATACAAAAACATGGAAGGTAAATAACCTTATGCTGAAGGATAGATGAGTCATAGACGAGATTAAGAAGGCAATCCCCAAATTTTTGGAGCAAAATGACAATGAAGACATGAATTATCAGAACCTCTGGGATACTGCAAAGGCAGTCCTAGGAGAGAAATTTATAGCACTGCAAGCCTTCCTCAAGAAAACAGAAAGGGAGGAAGTTAACAACTTAATGGAACATCTCAAGCAACTGGAGAAGGAAGAACTTTCCAACGCCAAACCCAGCAGAAGAAAAGAAATAACCACAATTAGAGTAGAATTAAATGAAATTGAAAAAAAAGAATTATACAACAGATCAATAAAACTAAAAGTTGGTTTTTTGAAAAGGTCAATAAGATAGATAAACCTTTGGCTAACTTAACCAGGAAAAAAAGAGTAATATCTCTAATTTTGTCAATCAGAAATGGTAAAGACAAAATAACAACAGACCCCTCAGAAATTCAAAAAATCCTCAATGAATACTACAAGAACCTGTACCCTCAGAAATATGAAAATCTGAAGGAAATTGACCAATACTTGGAAGCATACCACCTACCAAGACTTAGCCAGAACCAAATGGAAATGTTGAACAGGCCTATATCAAGTTCTGAAAGACATCAACAATACAAAATCTGCCTAAAAAGAAAAGCCTGGGACCAGAATCCAGAACACATCAAACAAATTATACACCATGACCAAGTGGGCTTTATTCCAGGATCTCAAGGCTGGTTCAATATACGTAAATCTATAAATGTAATGCAGCAAATAGCCAAATTACAAAATAAAGAGCATTTGATTCTCTCAATTGATGCAGAAAAAGCTTTTGACAATATCCAGCATCCCTTCATCATCAGAACACATAAAAAAATTGATATAGAAGGGACATTTCTTAAACTATTAGAGGCCATCTACAGCAAACCCACAGCCAATATTGTATTGAATGGGGTTAAATTGAAATCATTTCCACTTAGATCAGGAACCAGGCAAGGTTGCCCATTATCTCCTCTGCTCTTCAACATTGTAATGGAAGTTTTAGCCATTGCAATTAGGGAAGAAAAGGCGATCAAGGGTATCCACATAGGGTCA
>CAUYRH010012947.1:0-10369 GCA_963574655.1 Perodicticus potto | reverse complement strand
TTAAATGTAGAGTATCAATGTCTTTATATAGTGATTAAGAAAATGCTATGAGGGCTATCTCTCACAGTATGATCAAAATGTTTCTGATTGTATATGAAGCACATTCTGCCCTATGATTGCACCAATGTACACAATTATGATTGAAAAAAATTATTAAAAAAAAAAAAGAAAGGTGGAGACATTACCTTTTTCATGTTTACATGGATGGAGCTGGAACACATTCTTCTTAGCAAACTATCTCAAGAATGGAAGAAAAGATATCCAATGTATCCAGCCCTACTATGAAGCTAATTTATAGTTTTCATATGAAGGCTATAACCCAAATATAGCACAAGAATATGTGGAAATGGGCAAGGGAGGGGGGAGGTTGGGGTGGAGGGAGGATAATAGGTGGGATCACACCTACGGTGCATCTTAGAAGGGTACAGGCAAAACTTACTAAATGCAGAATATAAATGTCTTCATATAATAACTAAGAAAATGCCATGAAGGCTATGTTAATCAGTTTGATAAAAATATTTCAGATTGTATACAAAACCAGCACATTGTACCCCTTGATTGCACTAATGTACACAGCTATGATTTAATAATAATAAAAAACCATTAAAAAATGTATGGTTTATCGATCATCATTACTGAATTGTTTAAGAGCTAATTATAAATGTAGAATCTCAAGCTCCACTCCCAACTTATTAAATCAGAATCTACATTCAGATCAAATCTAAAGGTGATTTTTACGTATACTATGTTTGAGGACATTTGATCTAGAATGAAATTTCTCAATAAGTGCTTTACATATTGTTATGTTCAATATATTCTGACAACAAAAGATGAATACAAGTCACATTGAGCACCTCTTATAATTACAGAAGTCAAATGTGACTTGAGTATTACAAATGTAAAGAAGTTTTTTCATTTCTGAAAATGTGTATACATTTTTTGGTACCGTGTGTGCGCGCACACGCAGAGAGAGAGAAAAAGAGAGTAATATCAGGGTCACCAATAGGTGTTACATTTATTCTTGAGTGCAACACTAGGATCTGTAATTTTGTTAAGCTTCAGTGAGCCTATGTGTTTTTCAGCCACCATTGAGAATAATTGGGTAATTGATGAGAAAAATGAGTAAAACCTCTTTCCTCTAAGAATTGGGCTTACATGATGACATATCGACCTTTAAGTAAAGTTGACAAAGATATTATTTCTAATCATATCCTGGTGCATGTTCCTTCTAATCACTAAGTGATTTGCTAATAAAGTAATGGAGAATTCATCTTTCATCAGCCTTTCTTTAAAAGAAAACCTAATTTCCCATTTTGAACCTAATTTCCTGTTTTGTTGCTATGCAAATAAATATTTACAATGTATCTGAATGTATTTAGGGAACCAAATATATGGGAAACAAAACAAAAGCTAGAAGTGGTAATCAGCTTTCTTTTATAAGTGAAAGCCTGAGATGTTACAAAATTATTCATCTTATAAAAATGCTCACAAAGCTGCTCAGTTTGTTTTTGTCTAGTTATTGTATGACAGATCTTTATAATAATTTCCATTTAAGGTCAAATCCATTATTGATGCGGTCAACATGGTGTCTGCTATAGCCTCAGGTACAAGTCTGGCAACGTCAATATTACAACCTAACTAAATATTATGAAAAATTTTGAAACATCAAAATCTTAGGTAATTCATTCTGAATGAGGTACCGAAAATATTTTGTCTAGAAGCTGGTTCAGATCCTAGTACTAGGTTAAACTTAAGGTACCTATAATTTTTAGCAAAATTTTATGTTTTTAAATTATTTGAAGAATCGCAATAATAACAGAAATAAGAATTTTTGTGTATTACTTCTGCAGTGTTTGGAATTCTTAGTAAGATTCTTTAACAGCCATAAGCATTAATCTAATGCTATGTGATTTAGAGAAATTTTAATTTGCAGATCCCATTTAATCTTAAAAGAGCCATTTGGGGAAAAATGTGTATTTGTTAAAAATAAGACATAATTTCTTACATAAAAATTTTTGCCCAACAATCAAGTCTATAGTATCTTTCCCTATCTCAAATAGAATGAGGAAAAAAACCCTCTGCCTTGCTTTCTCCTTTTTCCTTCCTTCCTCTGATTCTTTAAATCTTTCCAGTGATTTTTACTTTTAAACTCACTATACTTTTTGAGCCTCTCTTCTAACATGTTCATATCGAGATATTTCTCTTTTTTCACAAGTCTTGGTTTCAAATCACTCAAACTTCAGTTTTTCCTGTATCTCAGGGTTGGAGTACCCTGAGAGGATCAAAATGGACCCAGCTGGATTTTAGATTTGCCATGTACCAGTGACACCTGTGTGCCTCTTCCTGCTCACCTTTCAGTGGACATGTCTATGGTAGTCATCCTAGGCGTGTTCCCCTGTTCTATTCCGTGTGTGCTGGAGAGAAGATAACTTGTTTCTTGAATTCCAGGTCCTCAGATTAGCACATCGGACTTATCCCTGAGAAGCCGAATCCAAGGAGATCCACCTGCCCAGGGACCTGATTGAGTTGGTGAAACTCTGCCACTGAACCTGAGATCAATTTCATATGGGGTGTTTTATGGTTTTGAGGGAAGTTAAACATATTTCACAAGCAGAAAGAAGGCAAATAACTTGAGGCAAGAGCACATACTGTGCTCTAGTTTAGAAACATGAGCCTCAGATGCTTGGACATTCCTCCCATTGAAGGGTTTATGTTCATTTTCCTTAAATCCAGATTCTGTGATAGTTACCAACAGTTTATGGCTGAATTGATTCTGTCCCAATTTCTGAGAGTCTTCCGCTTCCTGTATCTTGTAAGGTTTCCCTCTTGTGACATAGCCTCCATGCTGTGAGCGGAGGAGACCAAGGCAGCCTACAGAGAAGCCCCATAAAACAAAAAACAGGCTCTCAGGCATCCTTCGGCACCACTTTTTAAGCCTGGGAGAGAGTGCCCTGGGAAATAAATTCTCCTATCTATTGTTTTACGTAACTAAATTCTGGTGTGGCTGACTATGATGAAATAAATAACTGACCCTAATTTATCTCTGCAAACACTAACAAAGTATTCTTTACATCTATACATTTATATCCCTTTCTAAAAATTTCTCAGCTAGAAATTTCTCCCTATAAATATCAGAATAAATTATTTCCATCATTTCTTTACAGTAGTGTACGAGGATGCTCTATTATTTGCACATAAGGCAGATCATAATTAAAATTTACCTATAGTGAAGCTTTATAGAGGTGTATATATTATAATTTTTTATAGAAACAGAAGCAATAGGAGTTTGATATATAGAAATAAATTCATGTATGCAAAATATATACTATGAAGCATATACATATATAAATAAATGTGTATACATATATTTATCATATATAAATATTATAAGGCTCATGTGATTATGGAGGCTGACAAGTCCAAAATCTACAGAGCCTCTGTCCCAGAGTCTCCAACTCAGTAGGAATTTAAAGGCCTACTGAGAATCGGAAAGAGTCAATGTGAAGGGCCTCAGGCAGGAGAACTGCCTCTTACACAGGGAGGGGTCGGGTTTTCTCCTACTCTGAACAAGGGTATCTGACGCCCCGTGACCTTGTCAAGTGGACACATAAAATTAACCGTCACATGGAATTCTTCTTTATTTCTTTTTAAATTCTACATATTTAAGATATACAGCATGATATTTTGAGATAACACACACACCTACACACAGTGAAGTGATTACTACAGTCAAGTAAATTAATGTATCCATTATCTCACAAAGTGAATTTTTAGAACAAAGAACTGTTTTATAAAATGTACTAGTGGGCGTTCCTCTCCCAACGGGGTTATTCCTTAGATTCTGTTATTATATCTATTATTCCTTTTTCCACTTCTACATTTGAAAATCATTTTTTTTCTACAACCTGGGGAAATATCACTTTTTAAATTAAAGTCCATGTAGGCTTTACTTTTCAATCTGTCCTTGAAAGCACCCCGTCATTATAGGTTTGCATTACTTCTCCCACTGAAAGTCTTTAATTGGGGTTCTACTGCTTTATAATTATAAACCCAATGCATAATTCACTCTTGAAACTGGATTCACACAAAAATTTACTCCAAATTAAAACATTTTAGGTTAATGGTTCATTTTCATCTACCTACAATTCTTTGAAGTAAAAAATTTCAAATAAAAATATTTTCAGTTGTACAACTCTCTTACATAGATTCCTGCAATTACCAATGGTTACAAATAGCTGGTAATTACCAATAGACATTTTCAAAGATATTGAGTTTCTTTCTAACATTACACCATATTTCGTTACAGAACATTTATCTCAAATAATTGTCCTTTAAAGGCCAAAATTATAAATGTCCCAAAGAATTTCAGACACAATTCAGGCAGAATTAACCCAATAACTTCTTTTTTGGAAATGAAAAATGTGCTATCACTTACACTAAATCCAGAAATATTAGTATGGCATAAAAACAATATGTATCCTGTATTAAATTCCATCTCATTTTAGAGTTGGACACCTGTCCAGAACCAGTTATCATAGAAACTCTTACATATATTCTTGGCTTATTTCCCACTGGCTAGTCCCTACTGCATTGTATAAAATTTAGAGGTTCACATAGAACTGAACCTGATTCCTGGATCTATCACATATTCATTGTGTGAGCTCACACAAATTATTTGCCTCCAAGACTCAGTTTTCTCATCTCTAAAGTGGAGAAAGTCATAATTTCACCCAACTGAATGATAGAAAGGATCAAATGTTTAAAATCAAATCAGATATTTTAAATGTTTAACCAAGTACCTAGACATATATTAAAATTTCAATAAATATCATGTATAATTATTTATAATATAAATTATTTATTGTTATTTCTAAAGTAAATATGAAAAAAATTCTTATTTTCATTCTTCAGAATATTGAACTCCCCACTCCCCTTGTTTTTGAGACAGAGTCTCACTCAGTTTTCCTGGGTAGAGTGCCCTGGTGTCATAGTTCTCTTGGGTTCAAGAGATCCTCCTGACTCAGCTTCCCAAATAGCTAGGACTACAGGTGTCTACGACAATACCCAGGTAATTTTTTTATTTTTAGTGCAGATGGAGGTCTTGTTTTTGCTCAGGCTGATCTCAAACTACTGACGTCAAGCAATGTACCTGCCTCAGCCTCCCTGAGTGCTAGGATTACAGATGTGAGCCATGGCCCCAGTCAATCCCCCTTTCTCAGCTGAGCCCTCTTTTAAAGGAAGGATTTAAGTCAGTTGGAGAAATCTTAGGCTCCTATAACCATACGACTCCAATATGAGCTGATATTTTTAAGTAAAAATAAAAATAAATTCTAGTGTTTCAGCTGTTTTAAATATTTTTCCCATGTAAGAAATAATTACATTCATTTTACTTTTTATATTTCTTATGCACAGTTTCTTGTTCCTCTTATTTGGAAATCTTGGATCTTTTTTTCTATCTTTATTCATATTCTTTTTTCTTTTTTTGTTAAAACACTTTATTGAGATATAATTCATATGTCTCTCTCCATATATACATATACAATTCTCCTGTTTAAAGGGTATAATTTGTCTGGACGAGTTGGCTCATGCCTATAATCCTAGCACTCTGGGAGGCTAAGGTGGGAGGATCTTTTGAGCTCAGGAGTTTGAGACCAGCCGGAGTAAGAGCAAGACCCATCTCTGCAAAAAAACAGAAAATTTATCTGGGCATCGTAGGAAGCACCTGTAGTCCCAGCTACTCAGTGGTTCGAACCAGGAGGATTGCTTGAGGACTGGAGTTAAAGACCAGTCTGAGTAAGAGTGAGACCCTGTCTCCACCAAAAGTAGAAAAAGTAGCAGCACATGCTGCCTAATGGCATGCACCTGTGGTCTGGCTCCTTAGAAGGCTAAGGCACCACTCTACTCTATTCAGAATGACAGAACAAGACTATCTTTACCTCAAAAAATGTGCAATTTAATAGTTTTTAGTATATTTGCAGAATCATGCAACCATCTCAGGACTTTTATAGCACTTCCTTTTTTCCATGGGTATAGTTCCTCCTGGAAAGGCAGGAAAAATGCTTTCTCAGCTTCCTATTTAGTTTGTAAGCTATTGAGTAAATGCCTTCTCATCCTTCAGAGTGACTAGTTACAATAGTGCACCCTATCCAAGGAGATAAGTTCCAAGACCCCCTGTAGATGTCTGAAACCACAGATGATACTGAATCTCACACACACACACACACACACACACACACACACACACACACACACACACACAACATTTGCTATGCATACATATTTATGGTAAAGTTTAACTTATATTAGGCACAATATGAAATTAACAATAATAATTAACAATAAAATAGAACAGGAATAATATGATAAAATAATAACAGTTATGTGACTATGGTCTCCTTCTCAAAATATCATATTGTGTGGTACATACTCTTTTTCTTTTTCTGATGATGTGAGATGATTCAATGCCTACATGATAAGATAAAGTAGAGGTGAATGACCTAGGCAGTGTGATGTAGAATCTGGATGACCATGGATCTTCTATATTCCTAAATCTGTGCAAACATTATTTACTTGTACCATATGGCTTGGTGTCACTTTGTTCAAGGGATACCTTGAGTAGAAATAAGTTCCAACTGGTAGCAATGTGTTGCCACACAAAGAATTGAGCCTATACAAAGACTTTAGGAAGACATCCCTTGAAAAGAGTTCATATTCTTATGCTCTTTCACTCCTATTCAGGCAAGTAGGTTAGGAGGATAACTATAACTAAACTTCGTTTGTACTGGGCTTTTGATCAATTAGTGCCACTTCACAAATTTAAAAAGGAAAGCATAGGATCATTACAAAGGCTATTCAATAAAATAAAGCAGCTTGTTCAGAAACCAGAAATAGGTATTAACATCTTCCTGTGTCCGGCTGCCAGTCATGTTCCTACAAAAATGCGAAAGAATTAGGGTAGACTCCAAAAAGTATAGCCTACAGATCCTTGTATGGTAAAGTTTATTACATGTTATAATTATAGTAAACCTAGGCGATGGAGAGAAAGATCCTAATTTTAATTTTGATAACTACTTATTTTTTGAGCAATTAGAAGGAAAATGTAGTAATAAGGTACTTTGGATTTTATTCTAGAATTCAAGTTAGTTTTGCTTATATGATCCACTATGTTAAATTGTGAGTATATTAAAATAGCTTATGTCATCATGCTAAATAATAAGAATAAAGTTAGCATCATAACATATAAACTGCTAGTGAACATGTTGTCCAGAGCCAAATGAGATCTGTTTGAGGGTCACTACGACCTAATTATGGAAGAGAAGCATTATTTTAACTTTATGCCTTACAATTCCTGGCCCTAAGACAGAAGCTTCATCTATTTCTTAAAATACTTTAAAGATGCAAGGTAAGGATTTTCACTCATTAGATAGGGCTCACAACACTCGTGACAGCCCTAGTAGCTGGCAGAACACAGAACAAAGCCTCCTGGCAATCCTGACCTGAATAACTATGGGAAAAAATAAACTTCTAGACTCTGGATTACAGTATTTCGGAATATCATTTTTGCAGACCCTTGACTTATACCCAAAAATAATACAAGTAGGACAGGGCACCAGTTTGAATCTCTGGATCAATGCGCTAAGTGCACAAGCTCTTCCTTCTTCCAGGCTCATCTTGTCAAGGATAGATCTAGTTCATCTTTAATATCTCCGAAGGAATCTCTCTTTTCTTAGATACACAGTATTCTTCCCTAAATCTTAGTAGAGGATAGTGTTAACTAAAAATATCCCATCTAGGAGGATGCATATTTCATGTTTAGTGCCTGAATTGCAGAGTTTTCTTGACCTTCTTTTCCAGAAGATATTGATGGACATGTCATTCCTTTAAGGTTGTGCTGGTTAGATGACTGATTTTTTGTTAATTTAACCTAAAATATTAATTAAAAAGTTAATGGCCCAGGGAATATTGTCAATTACTTTAATTTGTACCAAAGAAGAACACCATGGTGAAATCAGAGAAAAATACTATTAGTATAATCAACCATAAATTGTTCCATAAATTATCATCTCATATTATGGACTGAATTGTGCCTCTCTTCAGTTCATATGTTAAAACTCTAACCCCATGTAAATCTCAGGATTTTACTGTGTTCAGAGATTGGTCTTTTAAGGAGGTAATTAAGGTTAAATAAGATCAAATATGTAAGCGTTAATTCAATATGACTGGTGTCCTTAATGAAGTTGAGACACCAGGGATGACTGCGTGAAAGAAAAGGCCACGTGAGGACACCATGAGAAGATGGCCATCTGCAAGCCAAGGGAAGAGGCCTCGGGAGAAGCTAAACCTCCCCAAAACTTGATCTTAGACTTTTAGCCTCCAGAACTGTGAGAGAATAAACTTCTACAGTGTAAGCCATTCAGTCTATGGTACCTTGTTATGGGATTCCTAGAGAACTACTAATGTCTCATAATTGTTTTATAGCTAGGCTTAAAAATATGCTCCCATCCCTATTCATTTATACATTGACTCATTTACTAATTTATTAATGTTGGTTTAATAACCACTTTATAGCCATATCTGGAGATATAAATGGGTATGTGGGGGTGTGAGAGAGAGAGAGAAAGAGAGAGAGAAATGACTTCAAGGAACTCAGTCCAGCAGAAGAGACCTTCCAAGTGTAATCGTTGTTCAATAAGACAATGACCTTCAAAAAATTTAGGAGAGTTGGGACAGAAGAAAAGACTTGTGAATTTTCTTTCTGTTTTTCTTTAAACCAAATCCTAGATATTCGAAGTTCCAAATTCTTAATGAACCGTAGTTGTGAAAAAGATAAGAATGCTAATTGTAAAATAAAGGTAACCTCCGTTTATTATGTAATTATTCTCATGCCAAGTGTATTTGTTCATGTTTACTATTTCATTTAATTTTTACAACATAACCTAGGTTATAGGAGATTATTTATTTATATATTATAGAACATAAAATTAGAGGTTACAAAAATATTGTCCAAAATTACACATTTATCTCCAAATTCTGTTTTTTTTTTTAAATTTCAGTTTAATGAATATGTGTTTTTAAAATTATCTCAGGTTAGAATATTTTAGCTTTGTGGTCTTTTTAATGTATCTATATCGTGGCCTTCTCTCTTTTTTATGTGTTTGACTTAAAGTCTATTTTATCTGATATAAATACAGCTACTTCTCTCTCTCTTTTTTCTTCTATTTACTTGAAAATCTTTTTCCATTTTATCACTTTCAGTCTATATATTACTGTAGGCACCATATAGTTGGGTATGGTTTTTTATTCATTCAGCAGCTCCATGTCTTTTATTTTGATAATTTAATCTATTTAAATTTAAGGTAATTATTGATAGGTAAGGAATTACTACTACCATTGTGTTACTTATTTTCTAGGTTTTTGGGGGGGACATTCACTTTTTTCTGTCTTCCTTTGTGGTTAAATGAATGTCTGTAGTACTTATGATAGGTTTACAAAAAACATTTTATAGTTATAAAAAGGTACTTTAAACAACTGATTGTTTGAATATATTCTCCCATTTTCAATTTTTGATGTTAGAATTTACATCTTTTTATATTTTCTATCCTTTCATAGGTTATTATTATATGTAATAGTCTTGTCTTTTAATTTCCATTTTATATATAATAAAATGTATGTATATTTAAATGTATCCTATGTATATAATATATCTCTTATTTATGTAATTATATACAGGGTGAACATAAAGTTCATGAACAATTAAAGTACTTTAACATAGTAAATTGCACATGAACCTCATGTCCACCCTGTATTATTATATGTGCAATATATTGCTTGTTTTTTAATTAATGTATTAAATATATTTATATATTATATGTGTAAAATATTATTTATTGTATACATATAGTTTACATGCCATGATAACAGTATTAATGTATTCTAATTTTTCTGTGTACTTAATGGTAGGCTTTGCACCTTCAGCTGTTTTCTTATTACACATTAGCATTAATTTCTTTCAGATAGTCTTCAGCCTTTGTTAGAAGGTAGGTCTGGTGGTAAAGAATTCCTGAAGCTTTTATTTGTCTGGAAAAGTCCTCAGATCTCCTTCACCTTGAGAAATAGCTTTGCTTTGTACAGTATTCTTGGTAGTTTTTTTTTTTTTTTAAGCATTTTTGACATATCTCACTTCCTCCTACCCTATAAGGTATCTTCTAAGAAGTCTGCTGCTAGGCATATTAAAACTCCACTATAACTTATTTGATTCTTTCTCTTGCTGCTTTCAAGATCTTATCATTGTTTTTGATTCTTGAGAATTTGATGGCTCCATGTTTTGCAGTAGTGTTGAGTTAAATCTGATGATCTTTGACCTAACTGT
>CAUYRH010012945.1:0-29526 GCA_963574655.1 Perodicticus potto | reverse complement strand
AGACAGAGCCTCAAGCTGTCGCCCTGGATAGAGTGCTGTGGCATCACAGCTCACAGCAACCTCCAATTCCTGGGCTCAAGCGAGTCTCCTGCCTCTGCCTCCCAAGTAGCTGGGACTACAGGCGCCCGCCACAACGCCCGGCCATTTTTTGGTTGCAGCCATCGTTGTTTGGTGGGCCCAGGCTGGATTTGAACCCGCCAGCTCAGATGTACGTGGCTGGCGCCTTAGCCCATTGAGCCACAGGCGCCGAGCCAATAGCTGCATACATTTATGAGGTACATATAATGTTTTGATACAGGCATATAATTCAAATTAATCAAATCAGGGTACTTGGGGTATCCATAACTTTAAACATTTATATTTATTATTTCTTCATGTTAGGGACATTCTAATTCTACTTTTTCAGCTATTTAAATTTAAAAATTAAATAAGGAAAAATAATTATGCAACAAATATAAATCCATTTAAAAGATGTCTGAAATTTCAGAAACTTAAAATTATAAAGTTTGCATAGCTTAGTTATATTGGATATGCTTTTGGCATTTTTTTGTGCAAATTCAGTCTGTCACTTTACTGTCCTTTACATTTTATTATGTAAAATTACACACAGTTTCCTTATGTTCCTGTTTTTTTTTTTTTTTTTTGCCTTTTTTTGGTAAATGACTTCATAGTTCTTTGTAAAAATCCAATCATCTCACTTGTCCATATAAACCATTTGCTCAGAAAAGGCTATTTACTTTGAGAGCTCACATCACTCTTGAAAAATTTTGCTGTCTCTTTCTTGTAGTTAAAGACAAACTGTTGTACTTCTTGAAAAATTAAACTACCAAAATCCTAGCCTGTAAGTATAATTGTAAGACACAATGATTCTCCAATATGAATAAAAAATTTAGCATGCCTAATTAAAGTTCATTGTATCTTGGATGATTAAATGAAAGCTCAAATGACAAAGGAGTTAAATTTCAGCTTTAATCAAAATTTTAAAGAAAATTGTGTAAGTTGTCTGTAAGGAATAAAACTAAATTCTTTCTTTAAGTGGTTTCCATTTGCAACAACCTAGTATTAGAACAGGATCAACTAGTGAACAAAAAATAATCCAAATGAGGGATGGTGTTGATTTTAAGTCAGAAAATTATTGAAAATACAGTTGTAGAATTTCTAGAAGCCACAGATAATTTTTTCCTAGAGGTAAAAGTGACCCTTTTGCCACTGAACTGGTCTTTCCAGAAGCATAAAATAGAAGTGTTTAGGCATCTGTTTTCTTATATTTGTTTGAAATCCATAATGCTATTATATAAACAAATTTATAACTGATCAAAAAAGGTTAAAAATACAAATAGATTCTTTCTGTTAAAGAAACATATGTTGGATGATACTGAAATTTTCAGGCATGAAATGGGAAAAGAGAAAGTGCACCATACAGATTATCTATTGAAAATGGGGAACCCAATATTAAGCATTTTGCTAAAAGTGTCTGGTTGCCATGGTAGCAAGAAGTAAATGCAGGTACTAATGGAGAATAATACACCATGTGCTGGCATCAGATAGGATCAGAGTGGCAAGAAAGAGTTTTATTTTCTTTCTAATTTCAAAAAAAATTGATGAGTGCCGTTTGATGAGACAAATCATAATGCAAATGAAACAAATGCAAAATAGTCAATGCTTTACTTTAGGCTTATGAGGAAAGAGGATGGTCTGGTCTGGGTGAGAGAATTTTAATGAAAGCTGCTAATGAAGGCCTACCTAAGAGCTGCCATTCAGGGCAGATGGTGAGAAAGAAAAGAGCTGAATTGTTGAATCCCATGTTTGCTGTGCCCCTAGATTTTATGCAGTGCTCTAATGTATGAGTTGTATGTCCGATGGAAACAAAAATAAAATACATATGTATGTTTTCAGTTTTTTTTACAAAAGGAGTTACATTTTTAATTCTAGGATGCAAGTGAATAAAAGATGCATCAATATAGTAACTTTCTGAGGAAAAAAAAAGCACATTTTAATTTTAAAATACACCTTTTGTTTAAGAAAAAAAAGTACAAAACATACAGGCCTTAAAAGCTGGGATTCATTTTATGTTATGACAAGAGTCTTCTATGCACTCATAATATGATCTAATGAAAAACATAACTGCAGTCTAGATTAGCATCAATATGTTTCCCATACTATGTTTCTTTTTATTTCCACTTCAAATTTAATGAAGTATGTTGGAAACAAAACTCCTGTGGTTCATTTTTCCCTCACGATCATTCCTCCTTTGCCCTCCCTACTTCCACTTTCTGACTTGGCCCCAACCCTGACACTAGGCACAGGTGAGGAATTGATGCTCCCTGGAGAATCCCTGCCCCTCCCACCTTATGGGGTCAGAGAATGTGACTCTTGGGCTTGCCAAAACATCTTTCACTTTAAAGATGGTGACCCCAACCATAAAACATGCATAACTCTGTGCATGTTTTTTATGGTGACCCCCAACCATAAAATTATTTTCATTCTGGGGGTCACCACAACATGAGGAACTGTATTAAAGGGTGGTGGCATTAGCAATATTGAGAACCACTGGTTTAAATGGTTGTCAATGGGGACAGATTATATTATAGAGTCAGATGACTTCTGTGAAATGAGGACAGATTATTTTAAAGAGTCAGATGACTTCTGTGATCATAATATGTCCATATACTTTAAATACTATAAACGATGAACAAATTTCTTCAAAATTTTATTAAAATGTGAATATATAATTTTGCATAAAATTATTAGTAAATAATAAAACGAGTAGAATCTTATTCACTATTCATTTTAATTAACTCATATACATGTGCTACATTTTTTCAATTCATATTATTGTAACTTAAAATTTAAGTGCAAATGAACACAGAATTCAAATTAGGGAAAAATGTAATTGCAAAGAGGACTCACTGGTACCTCTGATAGACTCAAGGAAAGACTACAAATCTAAATGGCTATTGAAATTTTAAAAAATGAATTCTAGGCTGATATTAAATTTATTTTCATTTTATAACACTCTTATTTTGAATTGGGTCATACAATTTTTGAAATAAAATTTGACTGCAGTCTACTGTAGTTTATCTGCAGATGTTTAATTTACTTTTAAATTGCATACAGTCCTTTTCATTTCAATCTACCACCCACCAAGTTCGGTTCCAGTCTAGTGACAGGAGGTCCTACTTGGAAAATCAAGACAAGGTAAAGATGGCAGTGTCCTTAGCGCAGTTCGAACCCAGCCTGGGCCAGCTAAAACAACAATGACAACTGCAAAAAAAAAAAAAAAAAAGCTGAGCATTGTGGCGGGTGCCTGTAGTCCCAGCCACTTGGGAGGCTGAGGTAAGAGCATCGCTTAAGCCCTAGAGTTTGAGGTAGCTGTGAGCTGTGATGCCACAGCATTCTACCAAGCATGACATAGCGAGACTCTCTTCAAAAAAAAAAAAAAGACAACTCAAAGAGTGTACAAATATGAACCCCTCTAC
Source organism: Perodicticus potto (assembly GCA_963574655.1). NCBI lineage: Eukaryota > Metazoa > Chordata > Mammalia > Primates > Lorisidae > Perodicticus > Perodicticus potto. The sequence goes on along the minus strand of CAUYRH010012945.1, from coordinate 26,047 downwards.
AAATGTTTACTAAATCAATACCTGAAAGTCCCTAACAGTTAAAATGTTGTCATTATTCAATAAACTTAGAGTTATGCATGTTTGGGCAAGTAGATAATGGTATATTAGCCATTTAAAGAAATGATTTGAAGCTGACTCAGCTAACCTGGAGTGATTTGAAACAATCACAAGCTATTGAGTGAGCATAACAGACATAATGGTGTGATAATTATTCTGAGTACACTTTTGTACATTGCAGGTAGAATGGGGACTGAAGACCCCATTCTTGGCAAGAGAAAGCACTCCCAGAAAAGTGGAGGGATTGGAAAATAAGCAGAGCAAGGTGTAACAAAGGAAAGTCAGCTTGTTTACCTTTAAACTGGCTACTGCTAAATTTCTTATCTGAGCAGTTTCCTGGAAGCCTGGCCTGTAGGGGATAAAGCTTGCAAACACCCCTGTTGGGTCTGTGAACACTCTGAAGGAACAATGGCCACAGAGGAAGCTGTGTGCAAGGCCTAGCAAGAAACATTAACTAGGCCATCTCCTGCACAGTTAACAATCAAAGCAAATATTCATTGTGGAGATTTGTATTGGCCAGGACCGAGATCAAGGGAATAGCTCAAGCCCTGAAATATGGGCAGGAAGACTTATGTCCCTTATCACAGAGGAAGACCCTGTGTGGTGGAGGAAAGAGGAAAATTCCTCTTTCCCACTGGTTCTTCAGAGGAGATTGATGCCAGTGACATTTCACTTCACAGTGAACAATCAGGGACTAACCCCCCACACACACACCAGAATCTTTGTGTGTGGCCACAGACAGGAGGCTGCCCCCACACAAGGCTCAGGTTCCATATTTCTCAAGACTGCTCAGACCCTTAAAGTTAATGATTATAGAAACAATAGGAACTCATATGCTCACTCATAGGAACTGCTGACATCTTTGTTCCCTTTCTCAGCCTACCCTCTGGGCTAATGAGCAAATAGCCTTCAATAAAAGGTAAGTGAAACAAATACTCAGGACTGCTTGCCAGAATCCCACAAACAGGCACTGGTCCTCTGTGTTCCCACCTTTGGAAATTCTATTCTGTGTGTCTTATTGTTTCGAGAGATCTTTGTCTCTCATCGTTTCTAACTTGATATTTCTTCAATCAGTCACTGCCAGCTCAACAGGTCTTAATGGACCCTGTCCCCAGGTGGGACCCCAGCAGTACATAATATAAAATTTCCATGTGTGTGTATAAGAGCTTGGAAAATACATATTTTTACACTCAGGTGACTTAGATACATTACATAGGGTTATGATTGTGGTAAAGAGATGTGCAGAATGGAATAGAGAGAAGAAAAAAGGGAGAGGATGCAATAATATAAAACATTACCAAAATCATATGCATGATTTCTATTCATATAAAATAATGTGTGTATGCTTGTGCGTAAGTATGCATATACACATACACATAAGAAATCATCAGAGATACAAAAGATAGTTTTAGGTCTGTATCTACTGACTAGTGAGATAAAGGTGTGAGAACATCAATCATTTAACAGTGGTTGTCTTACAGTTCTGTGCAAATAGAAAAGGGGGGCAATGTTTAGGTTTATCTTTATAACACTGATGTACATTATTTCAATCAAGAGAACTAAACATATTCTTACATTCATATGTATATTCACCTATACATCATTTGTACTGTCAAAAGAGGTGAAAATAATTATTTTTGTAAGCATTGCTATGCCTAGAGTACACAAGCAAACTGCATTTTTGTATAACATGATTTTGTGAAATCAAAGGAAATATAATTTTTATCATAAAGAATACTCATTGTTACATGAACATTTGCTATATCATCCCCTATAATCTTTCCCAGTTGTCTGATAGTTTCTTTTTTGTTGGACGTGCTTTTCAAAGAAGCTAATTGGTAACATATCCTTTACCAAGCTTTGAAATGATCATCAAATGGAAGAACATGTGCATGAGTCATAAAATATTAGTTTTATATTATTGAATGCACTCTAATTATCTCTGTGTTCACTTCTTTGCTGGAAGCATGTTTTTCTCCTTACATAGTCATTAATTTTCACAAGAATGAATTTAAGCCATCTCAAAATTATTTCCCTTTTGGTAGCCTACACTCCTCACCAGCAGGGTAGCCTAATTTGATGATGTTGAAGGAAGAAACTGAATTAATTAGTTTTGGGATAGATACAATAACAATGTATTTAGTTGTTTAAAGAACAAATAAAGCCCAAGTATTTGTAATGAGAAATAAAATATAGTACACTTATAATACTAATCTTTTTCCTGTGGATGCTTATCATACAAGGTATGTATATATTGGCTAATTTTGACCAAGGAAAATATATAGAAAATAATTTCTCTTATAAGTTTGAGTGTACAAATTTTTCAGACATTTACAGTACATGAATCTTGGCTCATCGATAACTACAAAATTACTTTCCATTTGGAAAATATATGAACTGATTTTCTTGGTATATGCAATGTAGTATATATTCACATTGAGTCCTAAAAAGAATATAACTCATTAAAATACAAGAGCATTAAAAATAAAGATGTTCAGGAGTTTTGATACATTGCATCATCCTTAACTTTTCATCTTTATTATACTACTTATGCTATTGCAAAACCAATTTCTGCTTGGATTTGCTGATTCTTTTTTTTAAATCACGTTGTAACCAATTGGTTTTATACATTAATTATTTTTTATTTCAAGGTCAGCAATGGTATCTATCATGAACAATAGAATCTAACAATGTTTTGGGCATGGTACTGTATTAGGAGAGCATCTTAAGTGTGAGTACACAAATCAGTCCTTTTTTTTTTTTTTTTTTGCAGTTTCTGGCCAGGGTTGGGTTTGAACCCACACCTCTGGCATATGGGTCCAGCGCCCTACTCCTTTGAGCCACAGGCACCGCCCATAAGTCAGTCCTACAAGATAAGCATAAACATCAACAATAATGTAAATGAAGAACTAACCTCCATCACAGGAGGAAGAATCCATTTCCCTGTTCTCTTCCTGTGATTGTTCTTGGGGGGACAGGTTCTCTGATGAAGCAGAGTGTGTAGGGGTGCTGGAATCAGTCTATCTGTAAATCCTTGTTAACACTAATACAGTGGAAACATGCTGGGCCAAGTCTCATAATCTGATTCAGTATCATTTTTTTCTTTCCTGAAAATAGGAGCAAATAAAATCTACCTCCTACCATTACAATTATAAAACAATATAATGCATCTTCACACAAACATGGTATTTTTCCCATCTTAGACCTTTATCTACTCCATGTCAACTTTCTCAATTCTCTGTACTCCTGTACAACACCCCTTGAAAAAGACTTCTACATTTAGTATTTTTAATTACTTTCCATTTTCAAAAAAATCCGAGTATTACAGGGGTACACATGTTTTGGTTACATAATTTGCTTTTATGTGGGAGTCATAGGTGTGCCCTTCACCCAGAAAATGTTCATTTTACCCATTAGAAGTGAATTAGTCCACCCCTGCCTCTCCCCTCCCACCAACTTGATTTCTGTTGAGTTTTATTTCCATTTGTGCTCATAAATGTTGATCGACTGGTTCCAATTTAGTACTGAGTACATGTGGGGTTTGTTTTTCCATTCTTACCATACTTTGTTTAAATTTCAGATTAATGTGAGAGTACAAAAAAGTAGGTGACAATGTTTGCATTTGTTAGGCAGAGTCCCTGTTGTCATTGTGTCCTGCACCCCAAAGGTATGACACACACCCTTACGTTGCCATTAAGTGAGAGCACGCCCATCCCTTCCTTCCTCCCCTCTCCTCCTTCCCACCTTCCCCTCCCTCCATCTTGAATTGGATCTTGTTCTTCTCTTGCCATACTTCACTTATGAAAATGGTCTGCAGTTCCATCCAGGTTGCCACAGAAGAATCTAGATCAATGTTTTTTTTTAATGGCTGAGTAGTACTCCATGGTATACATACATTGCATTTTATTAATCTACCAAAAGGAAAAATAGACATTTTATAAAAAAGACACTCGCACTCTCCACTTTCTCATAAACTCATTCCAGTAAGGCTTGCACCTCCTTCACAGCATTGCTCCTGTCACATCTGCAATGATGACCATCCTGCTAAACCCAGCAGTCCACGCTCAGTCTTCATTTTGTCACAGCCCATGGTGCCCTTCCTGGAAACACTTTATTTATGTAGCTATGACGACCCCAGACCCTTGTGGCTTCCTTCCCACATTACAGGCTGCTTCTCCTTGGCACCCTCGGCTCGTTCCCCCTCGCCCCTTCAGTTTCTTCACTGCCTCCATGATCGGTTCTTTGGTCTCTTCTCTGTTCACACACCCTCTTGATGACCACACTCACCGACATGGTTTTAAGCACAGTTTATTTGCTTACAATTCCCCATTTTTTTCTTTCTTGTCTTCATTCCCTTATGGACTCTCTCAGCTTGTGTGTCCAACTGCTTTCCACGTATGCATATATCTACCTGAAACTTAACCTGGTCAAAATTCACTCCCTCCTATGCCTTCTTTAACCAGAGTTTCTGCATCTCAGTTAATGGACCTTCCAGCTGCTCAGACCCCAAATCTTGAATTCATCATTGACACATCTAAAAATTAGAAATCCTTTTAGGTTCAACTCAAAATAGAGACGAAATAGACATATTTTCACTTTTGTGACTACCACTCTAATCCAAGCCAGCACCTTCCTCTCCTGGACTATTTCCATATCCGCTCAAGTCTCTGTTCTACTCTTATCCTCCTATATTTCTTTTCAATCCATAAATATAATAACTTTTTAAAAAGCTGTAAGATCATCTTAATTTGATCTCTCCAATGACTATGTTACTGAAAGTAAAAAGTAAAGCCCTTAAAAATGGTCTTCTCAGCACAGTGAGACCCTGCTTCAATAAGAAAAAAAAAATAGTCTTCAAAACCTACAGTCTTATTTGGCATTCATTTTTGTACTTCCTTTGCAATTACTGTTTCCCACATGTTTTCAGCTATACTGTCCTTGCTGTTTATGGAATATCTCTCGCATATTCCTAGTTTATGACCTATCTACTTCCATCCCCATTTCCTAGAATGCCTTTCCTCTCAATATCGGCATAACTTGTTCCTTTGCCTTTTTTACACCTGAATTCCCTGACTTCACTCTTTAAAATTGCAACTCTCAGAATGCCCTCTCTGCTTGATTTATCTTGATTGTACTCATTATCTTCCTACACGTTGCCTCATTTTCTTTCCCAACTAGAGTGTAAGTACCACCAGGGCAGAGATCCAGGTCTACTTTTTTTCCATTATATTTCCAGACCAGTATCTGACATTTAGTAAGTGATCAATAAACATTTATTCATGAAATAAAGGAATGAATAGGAAAACACTGTGAAATATAAAGCACTATAAAAACAGAGGTCATTATATTTATTTCCGGTATTACAAGAAATACTACTAAAATAACCAAGCATCTTTCTAAACTAGCAAGAACTAGTTGTCTGCTATCTTTTTGCTCAATTATTAATTGCCTGCCTTACTTTTAGAATATGCACATTTTAAGAGCAAAGACTAGAATATAAAGCGAGCCAGCATCAGGGGACAATGTGTTTAGGTGTTAGTTTTAGTCATTGTGCCCCATTGAGTAGGAATATATCAACAAAAAGTGCTTTAAAATTAAAACAATGCTTAGAAGAATAAAACCCAAAACTTAACAGTCAGTTTGCAGGAAGACATGGATGAGTTTCCTTAAAAGTCTGTCTTATGTCAACCAGTTCGATGAAAATATTTAAAACTGTATATAAAACCAGCACATTGTACCCCATGATTGCATTTATGCACACAACCATGATTTAATTTAAAAAAAGAAAAAGTCTGTCTTACTGCTACTTCATGAACACTGAGCCTTTTGACAAGGAACAGCATTACTTATGAGAGAATCTGTGTAGTAATCTGCTCTCTGAGTGAGTGTGCCAATGAGCTGCAGCCACATTCCTATGTTTATTGGCTGTTTCTTATCCTCTGTTACTTGACTCTGAACTGATTGTTATCAGAAATTATGTACAGAATATTAAATACCATGGACAAGTTCAAGGGACAAAGTTTGAGGGACACATGTCCATTCTTTCTTTTATTTACTTTGAAAACCTCAAACAAAAACCTTCCCTGGCAGGAGATTAGCTATAACATGATATGCTGAAATGCAGTGTGATAAAATTACTGTTGTAAGAATGGGGTTTAGAAGAAAAGATCCGTGGTATTTTTTTCTTTACCACTGTAACCACAGCAACCTCAATTGTGACTTTGAATTTGATGCCTTCCATAACCCACTTAAGCTTTGCATGGAAAAAGCAAAAAGGGAAAAATAAGTCATGGTAACACCCCTCTCTCCCTATCAATGCTTCATGCTTTAGTTCTGCACTCACATATTTTCATGACCTGAAATACATTGTTGCTTTTGTCTCTTTCCCCTGCCTCATTTCTCTCCAGAAGCTGTCAGTGTGATTTTCTTAAAACATGGGTCTGAGGTTGCTTTTCCTCTGCTTCAAGTCTTCAGATGTCTCCAACGTACACAGGTGGTGTTGAACATAAAGCCTTTCATGAGTTCATCTCTCCAACATGAAGGCGATGAAGATAATGATATATGACAACAGCCATCCACTATAACTGGACCCTGCAAAGGTATTCTACATGGCTGTTTCTTTTCAGTCTTCACAGAATCTCTTCGAGGTAATTATTATTCTCTCCTTTGAACAAAGAGACTCAGATGAGTTCATTAACATGCTCAAAGTCACCTGGGTACTTAGTGGTGGGTCAGAGCTATGAGACTAAGCTTGTCTGACTTCAAAGCCCATGTTCTTTCTTCCATGATCATAACTTACAGCTTAGCCAGATGAATCCACGTAGAGCTCCCAGATGCTTCTCGAGGTTTCTATCTCCCTGTGCCTGTGTGCCATTTGCTTTCACCGTCTGAAACACTGTCTCTCCTTGATCACTTGGAAAATCATTATTCAATTATTCATCTTTCAAACAGCTGAAACCCTCCTTTCTCTCTGAGGTTCTCTCTGCTATTGTTCTTGCCTGGAGGCATTTAAGTAATCAGCCTCCTCTACTGCCTTTAATGAATCCTGTGTATAACTCTATTGTGATGTCTAAATTATGGCATTCATGGCTAAGGTTTGCATATATGACTCAATTTTTGGATTATAATTTCCTATAGGCAAATATCATAAATTACTCCTTATGCATTTTATAAAAAATTTTGATATGAGGACAATTAATGACATGGTGGGGGTGAGGGAAGGGGAGAGCAGAGAAAGAATGAGGGAGGGGTGGGGAAAGGAAGGGCAGAGAGAGGGAAGGAGCGAGGCGGGTGGGGTCCTGGTGTGTGCCACACCTTTTAGGGGCAAAACACAATTGTAAGAGGGGCTTTACCTAACAAATGCAATCAGTGTAACCTGGTTTCTTATACCCTCAATGAATCCCCAACAATTAAAAAAAAAAGTAATTTTAAATAATTTTAAAACAACATAACCAAAACATAGGAAAAATGATTTGGAAACAGGTGTATATTGTATGTTTTGTGCACTGTCCCACTTGCTATTGAGAGATATTCATCTTTGTCTAGTCAAGAAAATCTTGAGGAGGTTGGGAGGTTGGGCTTTGGGGGGGGGCAGAGTTAATACTAAAATTTAGAAATAAAAATTAAAAAAAAAAAGAAGGTATGTGTAGTGCATGCAAGAATACTTCCAAGGTGCTATAAATTCAGACAATGTTATCACTTGGCTATTTAAATATACAGTTGATGTTAAAAAAAAAAAGAGTTTATGTACAAGCTGCTATTTATATTGCTTGTTATTCATTAATAAAGCTGTCACTTGGGGTGAAGGAAAGATCAAAAAAAAATTTTTATTTATTTTTTAATAGACTCATTTGCCATCACTGAATTGAACTCTCACAGCTCCACTTCCCTGATGGTCAGTGCTAACCAAGATGTTTCTCTTGTGTTGTTGTTGACCTATTTTTACTTGTGTGGCCCAATTAAAACCAGAAGATCAATTAGCCTTACTGGGCTGCTGAGGCTACCTGATAAGTCTGGGCCCCTGGGGGGAAAAAGGAGGATGGCAGCTTTTCAGTTTGCAAAGAAATTTCCACATAAACTTGGAGAATGAGCAACCATTACTAGGGGTGGCAATACTGATCTATCGATCTCAAATTAATGATGAGTTTTAGATATGATCAAGGCAGAAATAATGTTGAAAATCTCTACTTGGTTACTTTTTGCTGCCTGAAGATAGGTTTAAATCTGTATAAAATCCTTGAATTTAGCAGGCACATCTTGGTTTTGCTCACTTCCTTGGCCTCAATTGGTCTAAAATACCCTACGCATTTTCACCTTCTCTTTTTTGGCAAAGCGGACCTTAAATTCCTAAAGCTCAAGCAATGAACAAACTGTCTATTTGTGATTGAGAGCAGAAAGGAATAGGCAGTGTTACTTGGAAGAGTAACACTTGTGTGATTAGTAAACTGAAACTATTATCTTACCTAAAATCTTACTCCATAGCTGCAGAGCAAAGGATAAAATATTTAATGTAGAAAATGAGACATCCTAACTCCTGCTGTATAAAAAGGAAGAGGAAGGAAAACTAGTATTTTCAACTTAACATCTTTTCAACAATTTAAGAATTATCTAGACAGATATTTGTATTCTTGAATATGATGCATGCATTCAAGAAACAATTTATAACAGTTTATGGGTACTTACTATCAGCCTGGCACAGTGCTAGCTACTATAATTACTAAAATCAATAAAGTTAATTTCTTCCCTCAACAATCCTGGATTCTAGTTGATGAAACGTAGGTATAAAGAAAATGATGATGTGATGCAGGGGCAATTAAAATAAAGTATCTTATTACAGTGCTGATCCATGCTTCCAGAATAATAAAAAAATAAAAAACTAACCATGATTGTCTTGAGTTTCAAATCCTTGAATATTTTTCTATTGTGTCATAGATAAAGGTCAGCCTCAACCTCATCGAGAAGTCTTCTGTGACCCGGACTCTGACTACTATTATAAACCTATTTCTTATATAACCATTTTAATGCCCCCTGTTTCGACCATACCACAATATTATGCTTGCTTCATCTTTTGCTCTGAATTTAATGATATACAAAATTATTAGCTGTATCAATATTTTGAGGGTGTGTATATGTGTGTGTGTGAATGTGTATGTGTGTGAAGGTGTGTGTGTATGATTTTTCACTTTCCCACCGGATCTTAAACGATCAGAAAATCAAAATCTATGGCCTAGACTATTGAGTCTTGTCCCAATAGATAACCCTGAAGATGACACATGAGATTGCTTTATAAAAGTCTTAGAAAGTGAAAAAGAAAAGAAAGAAAGAAAGGGAAAGGAAAAACAAGTATAGAAGGAAGGTAATTGGCTTCAAAGACTGGGACTTTCTACAACTGGGTGTATCATCTATTACAGTTGCCACTAGTCACGTGTGGCTCTTTAAGTTCAATTAAATGATTAAATAAAATTCAGTTCCTCAGTCCTTAATACCCATAGACGATTACTGGCTCTAGGAGGGGAAAATGCAGGACATTTCCATCATTGGTGAATATTCTATTGGACAATATTGATCTATAGTATGTAATCAATTCTCCTCTTAGATGCCAATATATCCCAAAACTTTCAGTAAGTGTCAAATATTTTAAAAGCCAATAACATTCCAAAGTAGTATATCAAGAAGTGCTATAAAGAAACCAAAGCTCAGTGTGTACAGAACAGAAGCTCAATGGATGTTGAATAAACCCTATATTTGTAGTAACTTTCCAGGCTCTCTATTCACCATGGACAGCCTTATTTTCATAAGGCAGGTGTGCTGTCTAGCCACAGAGACGCCTCTTCATACATATGGCTGCTTTGATTGGCAAAAGAAGAACTGATGGCCAAAGATGATTTGATAATCAATATTAATCATCTGTTGCTACCAATTGCTTAAGAAGTACATGGTTGTAGAAAACTTAATACAAACATAAAGCTAATATTAGGGTGACGAATTTCTGACATACACTCCAAGTTTCATATTTACTTCATTAAACTGGATTCAATGGGCAGTTAATGCATCTGGATAATCTATTTGTAAACAAATGAGAGGTAGAAATCTGAAAGTCTATTTAAGGTATAAAAATAACTGTGGTGGAAGAGCGGTATTAAACCTTAGGAGGTACATACGTTTGGGCAGGTATTCATTAAAGTAGTATTTTTATTTCATGAAGTACTCAAACATGGTACCATGTTTGACAATGGACATACTTTTAAAAAATAGTAAGTTAAAGGAGGCTGGCTCGGCGCCTGTGGCTCAACGGGCTAAGGCGCCAGCCACGTACACCTGAGCTCGCGGGTTCGATTCCAGCCCGGGCCCGCCAAAGAACAATGACGGCTGCAACCAAAAAATGGCTGGGCGTTGTGGTGGGCGCCTGTAGTCCCAGCTACTTGGGAGGTGGAGGCAAGAGACTCACTTGAGCCCAGGAATTGGAGGTTGCTGTGAGCTGTGATGCCAGGGCACTCTATCCAGGGTGACAGCTTGAGGCTCTGTCTCAAAAAAAAAAAAAAAGAAGTTAAAGGAGGCAGTTGTTGTGATAAGAATGGGCTTAAATCTCGTATTGTAGCAAATGTCAAACATTCCTGAAGAATTTCCATCTTACTTGAAACATGAGAAGATTTTGAAATGATGTTAACGAAGTGCTCACACTGAAACCATTGGGTGTTTGAAGCACTTCTTTTCAGGGAGTTATGGTGGATCAAAGTAAAGCAATATTTATACTGAGTTATTTAGATGAATATTATTTCAAGGATCACAAGTAGACAGAGCTGAGTGGTTTTTTGTTGTTGAAATAAAGAAGGTAATTTAAAAATAGAGTACTTGGTAACAATGAATCTGAATTTTCCAAATATAGTTCTACTTGTTCTGAGAGTTCTAAAATTTGAAATAGTCATTAATAAGGTCACTGGAAATCAGATACTGCTTTTAATGTCGTTGGTAGCTCTTGTAATTTATATGAACTACACTATATGTTAGACTAACTGAAGGTGTAAACGCTTAGGGTCTGGAACGATTATTTAGAATTTTAAAGCAACTTTTATCTTATATTAAAGTTACATTATCCTTTTTTAAAAAAGAGAATGTACTCAAATGCTAACATTTAAGAGGGTCATACTGGGTGTTCTTTGAACTGCTTGTGTGAGTTTTATTCGATTTTTAAAGAATTCACAGTGATCTAGTCTCCTGTATTTATTCCCTGTCTCTGAATTAGAAACAATGATGGAATTACTTTTACTTTTTCCTCAGTTTTTCCTCCCTCTCTTTTCTTTCTTTTTATTAGGTGTTAGTGAACACCTACTCCTTGCCACAAATTGTGATAGGCTATAAAGCAAACAGAATTATTCTTTACTTTCTTGGAATTTACCACAGAAAAGACAAAGTAAAAGTTTATGATGTAATACAAATATAATTCTCCCATCACACTATATGATAAAGGAAAATTAATATCATAAATAATACACATTACAGCTCCAGAGTAATCTACAAATACTATAAAAGTTGCCTACTCCACTATATTATATTTATTTCACTATTATTGGCAATCAAGAGAAAATTCAAGTCAATTTGCTTTAAAAAAATTAAAAGTTAAATCACTTCTATAATTGACAAGTCCATCAGGAGGCTGCATGGACTCACGCCTGCTTCTTTCCCCGGGGCCATCCCTCAGGCTGTGGCTCTTTCTGGCCTCAAAGTAGCATCTCACACAACCAGAGAAGAGAGAAACTCTTTCTAGAAACCCTAGTCCATCTGTGTAATTCTCAGTAGTCTGAACCGCATCATATATTCATCAATCAAATGCAGGACATCACAGCAAAGAAGGGTGGGCCCTGAAAGTTAATGGACACGCTCTGTGCAGAACAGGAGGAGGGGATAGAAGTGGAGGAGGAAACCAATATCCATTCTTTCCAGCACGCGTTGCGGTGCCCTTGACATCAAATAACTCTGCAGTGCAGTCTTAGCTTGGAAAGTGGGCACGAGAGACACTACTTGTTTTATTTATTTATTTTTTTAGAGCCAGAGTCTCAGTTTGTCGCCCTCGGTATAGTGCTGTAGCATCACAGCTTACAGCAACCTGCAACTCCTGGGCAGCTGGGACTGTTTTTTTCATTTTTTTTAGTTTTTCAAATTAATATGAGGGTGCAATTTTTAGGTTACATTGTTCTCACTTCCAAGGTAAAGTTCCTCCTCCCCCGAGGGTGTTATACACGCTCACGATGTGCTCATCACGTGAGACCCACCTCCCGCCCTCCTCCTGCCGTACATCTTCCTTCCCTTCCTTTTACCCCTGAACTAGACCATCATAGTGTTTTATTGTTCTTATGAATATGTAATTGTTTGTATACTGGTTTCATATTAGTATGGAGTACACTGGATATTTAATTTTCCATTCTTGCGATACTTTACTAAGAAGAATATATTTCAATCCCATCCAGGTAAATGTAAAAGATGTAAAGACTCCATCTTTTTTAATGGCTGAATAATATTCCTTGGTGTGTGTGTGTGTGTGTGTGTATAGGGCTTGTTGTGTGTATATGTATACACACAATAAACTGTTTGCATATATGTGCGTTTGTATATATGTATACATACACACACACATACACACACACACACACATATACAACACAATTTGTTGATCCATTAATGGGTTGATGGACACTTAGGTTGCTTCCACAACTCGGCAATTATGAATTGAGCCTCAGTAAACATTCTGGTGCAAATATCTTTGTGGCAAAATGATTTTTGTTCTTCTGGGTAGAAACCTAGTAATGGAATTGCAGGGTCAAATAGAAGATCTACTTTTAGACATTTAAGGATTCTCCTCACTTCTCTCTAAAAGGGTTGTATTAGTTTGCAATCCCACCAACAATATCGAAGCATTCCCTTCTCTCCACATCCACGCCAGCATCTGGTGTTTTGGAACTTTGTGATGTGGGCTAATCTCGCTGGGGTTGGGTGATATCTCACAGTGGTTTTAATTTGCGTTTCTCTCATGATTACAGATGATGAGCATTTTTGCATGTGTTTTTTGACCATTTGTCTGTTGTCCTTGGAGAAGTTTCTGTTCAAATCTCTGGGTTGTTTGCACTTTTCTTATTGTTTGAGTTCTCTGTAGATTCTAGTTATCAGGCCTTTGTCAGGTTCATAACACGCAAAAATCTTCTCCCATTCTGAAGGCCATCTATTTGCTTTGTTCATGGTACCCTTAGCTGTGCAAAAGCTTTTTAGCTTTATCAACTCCCAGTTATTTATTTTTGGTGTTGCTGCAATTGCCTGGCGGAGGTGGTGTCTGCCTCATAAAATTTTTTCCCAGGCCAATATTTTCAAGTGTTTGCCCACACTGTTTTCTAGAATTTTTCTTGTTTCATGACATAAATTTAAATCTTTTATCCAACGAGAGTCAATTTTTGTCAATGGTGAGAAGTACAGGTCCAGTTTCAGTCTTCTGCATGTGGATGGCCAGTTCTCCCAGCACCATTTGTTAATAAGGATTATTTCCCCCATTGCATGTCTTTGTTGGGCTTATCAAAGATTAAATGATGATATGTGGCTGGGTTCATCTCTAAATTCCCTATCCTATTCCATAGAGCTACATCTCCATTTTTGTGCCAGTCCCATGCTGTTTTGACCTCTATAGACAGGCAGTACTTTTGTAAAAGATTTGGTTTTATGGTCCTTTTTCTATAGAGTAAAAAAGAGAATATAATTCAAATATATTTTTTCTAGAAAATTCTTCACTACTTTTTCACTTAATTATTTTTTTCTTCATAATTCCTAGGTAGACATTATATGTAGAAATACCCTAGCATGAAACTATGAGAAGAATTATTCAAATTCAAAACCAGTTTATACGAGTACCTTTAATAATGGAATATGTTGCAAAATATTTTCCAAAATCTCTTTTCCATGTTTTTACAAATACTGCAAATGAAAAAATACAGCTAGTGCTTTCTGTATGGTAAGTAAATGGTATATATTTGCTGTTGTTGACATTGATGCTGTTCTTGTTTGGTCATTAAGTAACTGGTCGAATGTTAGCAATTTATAATTCTGTGACTTTTAAAATTTCAGAATATTGCAGGGGTCCACACATTTTGGTTATATATTTTGCTTTTCTTTATTTTATAAAGCTGTAAGTGTGTTCTCTACCCAGAATACATGCATTGCACCTGGTAGGTGTGAATTTACCATTACACCCCTCCCCGCCACCTACTTCATTTCCATTGAGTTTCACTTCCATATACTTACATATGTATTGATCAAATAGTTCCAATTGAGTATTGGATACACATGGTGTTAATTTTTCCATTCTTGCAATATTTCCCTTAGGAGAATGGTCTGCAGTTCCACTCAGGTTGTTAGTGGATTACCATCCTTTCATGACTGATTATGTGCCTAAGTTTATTGATCTCAGTACTAGGCTATCGAGGCCCTATTATTAACTAAAGCCGTTGCAATGAGAATAAATCATAGCATCTCATAGAAAGTCATATGCACAAATAATATACAAATATGAAGTAAAATATCGTAAAATAATCAAAAATACAAAAGTTAGAAACCTTAGCTCTCAAATTTGGGGAAATAATTTTTTTCCTATGACACACATACGCTGTAATGGAAGAGTTTGTAAAAGTAGTTAGCAAAAATGGCTTCAAATGTCACTCTTATCTTGGAAATACCTATTCTTCTCAATCTTATACCAAAGGTATACCAAAACTTGATGACTTTAAATCAGTAACATGGAGTTCAATTCAGTGTGTTTTCATGGCAAAGTATTTAATTCAAGGTGCAGGACTTCTCCCCTGAGCACTAACAAGAGTGGCAGAAGATCATTTCCCAGCGATTGGGGAAGGGAGTGTTTTTCTAGTGTGAGAATTTTTTTCTAGGTCAGATGCCGTATGAGTCTACTTACTACATTTAAAAATGTAGGAATTTGTTTTTTTATTCACTAGATTCTTTCTTTTCTGGCATCGAAGTGTTGTATTCACTTCCCTAAAGAAGCCACAGAGAAATGATCTGTAACAAATAACGTTTATTTCTAGAAGGAACCCCCTGAAGTCCTAGAGAATGGTTTGGGTTTACAGGAATCATTGATATTCTGAACATCTCCAACCTCTCAATTGAAAAGAAGCAGAACGCATAATGGCTTTTGTAAATAACAATTATGATTTTAATATTAAATTGCTTTATTAAAGTGGTTTGCATTCTTTGCAGAGATAACTCAAATTTTCACTAAATAAATTCACAGAGATAAATGTAGTTCTAAGAAATATTGATGAAGGACTTGCAAAAAGACTAATTTTCTGTTCCTGAGATGACATCATTAAATCAGAGAGTTAATGTTTTTTAATTGATCTTTACCCTGAGGCATAAATCCAATTATGACTTATACAGATATATGCATAGAAATAAAATAAATTTACCTTTATGAGAATGAGAAATCTTTTTGGAATTTTAAAGCTTGAATGTACAGAAATGGATATTTTTACATTTCCCAATTATGAGCTGTTGAAATACTTTTCCAATAATATAATTGCTTTGGCTGGGTGTGTTGGCTCACATCTGTAATCCTAGCACTTTGGGAGGCTGAAGCAGGTGGACTGCTTGAACTCAGGAGTTCAAGACCATCCTGAGCAAGAGTGAGACCCAGTCTGTACTAAAATAGAAAAACGAGCTGGGTGGAGTGGTGCACACCTGTCGTCACAGCTATTGGGGAGGCTTGAGCCCAAAAGTTTGAGGTGGCTATGAGTTATGACACCACAGCAGTCTACCCAGGGTGACAGAGGGAAACTTTGCCTCAAAAATAAATAATAATAACAGTAATAACAACTTTGCTTGTCACATATACAAAATACTAGTATATAAGATTACAAATAGTTCGGTTGTAATTAATAATATTCTACTAAAAATTCATTGTATAGATGATATTGCATCCAAATTACTCTTCTTTTAATGCCTTTCTCTGATTTTTAAAGTGCTTTTTTTCTTGACAATTGAGTTGTTTTCTTTTTTCTCTTGGGTATCAACATAACACCATTAATTTACTGTTAAAGGAGTACCTTAATATAGAGAGAGAAACGTTCAGCTCAGAGTGGAAGTACCTGGCCTAACTTAGTCAGCTGGTAAATATCATCACCCAGTATATGAATCTAGCTTACAGCAGAGGACATTTCTCCTCTGATTTAACAGAGATTTGCTGCACTATCACTCGTTTCACTTTTAGACAGTTCAAAACCATTAATTTATTTCTAATGTTAGGCTGAATATTGCCTATGAGCAATTTCCATTCATTTCTTGTGCATTTATAATCTGCTATAAAAAAGAACACATCCTTCCTCTTTCAAAAACAAAAGTTGGCTCTTATAATACATAACACTTGACACCCACTTGACTTTTTTTTTTTTTTTTTTTTTCAAGTCAAGAGAGTTTCATCATCCTCTCGTGAGGCCTTGGACTCTCGAGGACAACCTGCTGAAATGAACCTAAGGGTTCGAGCTATACAGGCATCTTTCTTCTTGTTTTCTTAAGAATAATTCTTTAATCTCCACCTGAAATTTTGCACCTGATACAGTACCAACAACAACAATGAACATGATTCTGATATACTTTAACCAATAAAAATATAGTTATGATTTTTCATGTGCTTATCTCAGTTTTATTGCAAACTTGCATGCTCAAGTTTCTTCTTCAATTCATTCTCCTCATTGATGATAGATTTTTTTCAAATATGCCTGCCTATTATCTCTGTGATTATAAATGTAGATTTGTCAGATTATTTACTGGCTATCCCTACAGAGGCAGTCCTTTGGCATAGAACAGAGAGGATCTAGCTACGAAGTGACCACGCATATGTCTCCCTTAAGTTAATCAGCTATATTATGTCCACCTCTTGACTTTACATTGTAAACACTGTATAAGTGAAGACCATAGTAAAAGGTATGTCTCACAGAATTTGCTGGTCTCTACTGTGTTTCTGTATATACAGTTAATTATCTTCCATTTCATGTAATCTGAGAACTGAGAAAACTTATTTGTCTCAGTTTCTTCTTTAAATCATCTTCTACATTGATGAGAGATTTTTTTCAAGTATACATCTTAAAAATAGAATTCAGGTAATTAGCCAGGTTATGCAGCACATGGAATATCTGACTGAGAATGAGAGAAACTGGATGGCTTGGCACAGTGGCTCACATCTCTGTTCCCAGCACTCTGAGAGGCAGAGGCGTGTGGATCACCAGCACTCAGGAGTTGGAAACGAGGCTGAGCAAGAGCAAGACCTGTCTCTACTAGAAATAGAAAGACTAGCAGGGTGCTGTGGCAGGTACCTGTAGTCCCAGTACTCAGAAGTCTGGAGTAAGAGAATTGCTTGAGCACAGGCATTTAAAGTTTCTGTGAGCTATGACACCAGGGTATTCTACCCAGGGGACAGAGTGAGACTATGTCTCAAAAAAAAAAAAAAAAAAGGAATGAAACAATATCAATAACAGAAATCCATTAAAGTTTGAGAATGGGAAAAATGGTAAAACTTTTGATCTAGGAAAATCATTCTTGGTACCTGGTACCTGAAAGAAAAAAATAGTCACAAAAGATAAAGTATTTTAAGGGACTCTTTATTTTGCTCTTTGCTCTGTTGCCAACATATAGGGCAAACAATATAAAACATTTAATTTTCCCTTTGCTAGTCTATAAAACAAGTGTGGTTCTGCTATTTTACAGAAACAAATATATGGATTTACGTACTGTTCCAAATAAATATTTTAATACCTTCAAAGAAGGGTCACAAAAATTATGGTGAGACTATAATGAACTATTATTAATATCCCTATATAAATTTACACAGATGGTAGTTTCAGTGTTGTATCTCCTCAAATACTGTTTTAGAATTAAAAATAATGAAAATATGAACATGATGTCCATATTTGTGATTTAATCAAGATATGTGACATTTAATAGGCATGACCTGTTGCTTTGTGATGGTGATGGGTAGGAGGGAAGTTGCAAACTCTGTATGGGAGAATAATGAATAGAAAATAACTAAGATAATGAAACATCATTATACAGCTTTTATAATTGCTATTCAATTTTTAATCCCATCAGTTTAATTTAAAGAAATATACAACACAGTCACAAAACCAATTTATGGTTACCATGGTAAATTCAAACACATAGAGAAAGCCAGGTGTGAATCACTATTTCAAACATTCAATTATTAACTTAATCAGCTTCAGTTAAAAGACCAACTTCTGTATCACACAGACAATAAATAACTACCACAAAATAGCCATGTGTTTTGTGCCCTGTGTCACAAACTATTATTTTCCTGTGTCAGCAAATACATTGATTATTATTATCATCCTGTGTCAGCAAATACATTGATAGTATTATCTACATGCTATAATCCACAGGGTCGCCGTTAGGATAGTGAAATATGTGATTCATAATATCAATAAAAGTAAACAGCACAAAGTATAAGAAATGCTAAAAGGAGTTCTTCAACCTGAAAGAAAAGGGTATTAATGAACAATAAGAAACCACCTGAAAGTGCACAACTCACTGATATCAGTAAGGGCACATATACAGACTATTCCAGTGCTGTAATTGCCAAGAATAAACCACTTATATCTTCAATAGGAACACTAAAAGACAAACTACAAAAAAATAACAGCAACAAAACAAAAAACTAGAAATAGCATATGACCTGGCAATGCTACTGCTGGACATATACCCAACAGGAGGATTCTGCATATAGAAAAATAATCTGCACTTCTACAGTTGCCACAGCACTATTTACAATAGCCATGATTTGGCATCTAGCCATTTACTGATGACTAGATAAAGAAATCGTGTTACATATACACAATGGAATACTATATAGCCACCCACAACTGGAATCCCGCCATTTGCAACAACATGGATAGATCTGCAAAACATTATGTTAAGCGAAACCAGCCAAGCATAGAAAGACAAATATCACATGTTCTCATCTCTATATGGAAGCTAAATATTAAAAATGATTGACTTTATGGAGGTATACAGTTGAATAATAGTTTCAAGAGGCTAGGAAGTATAGTGGGAGAGATGAAAAGGGCTACATTAGTATCTACAAAAATCAACAGGTACAAAAATATAGTTAGATAGTTTGACATGTAGTAGAAGGAACAATCTGTGATACCACAACAAAATGACTATAATCAACAATGAGTTAGGGTACGCTTTAAAGTAACGGAAACAGTGGGATTAGAATATTCCTCACATGAAAGAAATGATAAATGACTGGGGCAATGCATACCCCATTTCCTTTGATTTCATTAATTCACCTTGTATGCTTATATCAAAACAACCCATGTACCCTATAAAAATGTACTACTATTCTATACCCATAATAAGTAAAATATTTTTTTCTTATAATTGATTAACCATGGGTCTTGCTATAATTTCTAAAAGTCCTGGAAATTGCCAATTTATTCATGCATTCATTTAATGACTAATTAGCATCCTTTCTTGGCCATCACTCAGCTTAGGGTGGCATATTCGAGAGGAATTAGATATCGCGTTCTAGTTGGAGAAAGCAGTCAAGTAAATGGCACAGATGGCGTCAGAGGATCCTGATTAGAAATCACTGTTAGCCCAAGAAGACAGTGTATGCAAAATAAGTCATGAGGGATTGTGAGAGCTGAGGTTGTAATATGGGAGCTAACTATTAAAAACAATTGATTTTATGGAGTAAGATTGTTGAATAATAGTTTGTAGGAAGAGGATGTATGAATACAAAACTGGAAACTATTTTGGACTTTTTTTTTTTTTTGC
Organism: Perodicticus potto; assembly: GCA_963574655.1. Classification (NCBI taxonomy): domain Eukaryota; kingdom Metazoa; phylum Chordata; class Mammalia; order Primates; family Lorisidae; genus Perodicticus; species Perodicticus potto. The sequence goes on along the minus strand of CAUYRH010012945.1, from coordinate 6,151 downwards.
AGTTTTGGCTGGGGCAGGCTTGAACCCAACACCCCCGGTATTTGGGGCTGGTGCCCTACTCCTTGAGCCTCAGGCACCATGCCATAAACTGACAATTATTTCGATAAATTTCCTTGGACAACAGGTTGAAGAAAATAGCATGACAACTACTTTGGGGAATGAAAAATATTGTTGTGATAACTGTGCGGTTGATTAGTGCAGGGAAAAAGGTCTAGAGATAGTCTATCAAATTACAAGCATATTTTGGTAGATAAGTCAAAAGTGTTGGAAGCTTGACTTAAATAGAAGTTGTGGAAATGCAGGAAATACTATCTTAATAGATGATAAGCTGATACAAACAGCAATACTTGATCCTCATTGGAAGTGAGTGACACAGAGGAATGCAGAATAACTTGGGAGAATGGATAAATAACCACAGCATTCACTAAGGAGATGGTAAGAGAAGAGAAATTAGGTTTTGGAGAAAAAAAATAATATGACACCAGATTTAGTTTGTCAAATCAGAAGTAAAGAGTTCCAGAAGACAGCTAAATGCATAACTTTAAAATTCAAAGGAGGCCTGGGTTAGAAATAAATTTGTAAATCATCAGCATCATTCATAAACAAAGCTATGTGAGGGAGGCATTTGCCCTGGAAGAGTGATGAAATGCCGTCTATTTTTCTTGTTGTTATTATTGTTGAGAAAGTCAGAAAAAGTCACGCAGAGATCAGCTTTTGGAAAAGTGTGCACTGCATGTATCAGGACTGCTCAGGCAAATGTGTTTAGAAAAGCTGTATGAATAGTAAACGATTGGGGGATGCAGGTAGAATATTTGTTCACAAACTGGCATGCAATTGCCTCGTCCATTGCTTCAGATTCCCCTCTTAATACAATACAATTTTTTAGGGAAACTAACCTGAAAGTTTCCAGAGAAATTCCTATATCCTAGCTTTGAATTGGAAATGGACTTAAAAGGTCAAAACGTTTCAAAAGATAGTTGAATTAATTTTTAAATATTTGCTTAAAAAGAAATTCTCCCTACCCTATGCAGAGTATATGAATTAGAATTTATCTAGCTGCAAGGAATAGAAAACCATAATCAAAGCAGCTTAAACAAGAAAGAAATGCGTTGACGGAACATTGCCAAAGCTCAGGAATAGGCAGTCTCATCAGCGGCTTAGTGAGGGCATCAAGAGCCATGTCTTTCCCATCTGAGTCCTCCAGCCTTGGCTTCTTCTCGAGGCTTGGTCCCCAAATGATTCCTCATTGTGATAAAATGGCTGCCAGTAACCAAAAAGGTGACATGCTTCCATGCTCTCATCAACAGTGTGAAAAGACAGGCTTTCTGAATTGCTCTCTTTTTAAAATTTATTTTTATTGTTATTTTTTATGTTATAGGGTTTCTTATATTTTTTGTCAAAATATTAAGAACCACAAAATATTTTTGTTACGTGCAAACCTCATACGATGCTGAAGTCTGGGCTTTAGTGCGCCTGTCAGTGGAATAGTGTTCGTTGTACCTCAGTGGCAGGTATGTAGTCCTGAGCTCATTCTCCTCCTCCCCTCTTTTTGGCTTTCGATCTCCTTTACGTCCCTTTGTGCCCACGTGTGCCCAAATATCACTCTCAGAACACTCCAACAAACCTCCTTTCATGTATGATTGGTCAATGTGGATTGTTTGATGGGAATGACTCTTAGACAAACCATACCCGGTCTTAGAGTTAAGGGTAGCGTCAGTTTTGCTCAGGTGATGTCCACTTGAATTCTAAATCATCACAACAACAAGTTTAGGGAGTGATATGGTGTGAATAGGTGGCCCCTCCACACCTCATGTTGAAGTTTGATTCCTACTCTTGGAGATGGGAGCTTGTGGGGGTGTTTGGATCGTGGGGGTAGATCGCTCAGGAGTGGCTTGGTGCCCTCCCTGCCATAATGAGTGAACTTTTACTTTACTAGTTCACACAAGAGCAGACTGTTTAAGTGGAGCCTGGCCCCACCTCCTCCCTCTGTGGCTCCTGCTTTCTCCCTGTGACTTGCCTGTTCCCCCCAACTTTCCATCTTCATTGGAAGCTCCCTCACTGGTGCCATGCTTGTCCACTCTGCAGAACTATGAGCCAAGTAAACCTCTTTTCTTTGTAAAATTACCCAGTCTCTAGTTTTCCTTTATAACAACACAAAATGGACTAACACAGAGTGATTTAAGGGAATTATCATATTTAATTACCGTCGGTCATAACACCTTTGTTTAGGTGACTTGATTTTATCCATTTTGCAATTGAGGAGGGGGAAATTTCTTGAAACTATGCGATTTACTTATAGATAGTCGAACAAGTGCAGGACATGATTTCAGCTTTGTCTGCTTCCCAAGTTATTAATCATGATATTTTATTCAATCTGAAGGACAAAGCTTTCTCTTTCTGCCTCATTTCTCTTTTGGTGATAATGTTTATTTCTTTCCACACCATTGCCCAAGGCCTGCTCGGTAACCTCAGATCTTCAGGAGTCTGAGAAACACCAATTTTATAAGAACTCTCCTCTTTTCTTTGCTCCTCTTTCCATCTCAGGAGCTCAGGGGAGAGTTAGTTATAAAGTCACCTGCTACAACAAAACTATGTGGATTCCTGGAATCTCCTACCCAGGAATAGAACATGTGGCAAGAAGCAGGCTCAACATAATTCTCTCAAAGCTGTGCCTTATGAGGTGTTCAGAAAGAGGTAGAAGGCTGAAATATTCTACTATAAATTCATTTTCAACATCAGTTAGTACCAGGAAGGTGGGTCAGAATTTAAACTTAAGCTGTTTTATGAAAGCAAGTCTTCTGGTTTACCAAAGCTACCTGGGGAGGCTCATCTTGGAAAGGTTATGAGATAGCAGCAAAATATTATGTTTTTTTTCCCCACCAGTTATACATTAAGTAATGTGAATATAAAATGCCTTTTATATCTGGCCTGCAAAAATGTGCATGTAGACTTTCTTTGTTAAATGTGTCTTCATTAAAAACTTTTATGCTAGATGAAAGGGATCTCATAAAGAAATGACCAGTGCTGACCATCAAAACCTTCATTTGTTGATATGTTATATTCTAATTTAATAAAGGCTAATGTCCTTTTTTATATCACTTGGTCAAAAATCTATATATCAAAAATTTGTATTAAAAAATCTTGCTTTTGATTATAATTTTTAATTGGGGTTATTAGATAATTTAGAAAGTGATGTTGCAAATGTTTCAATTGCTAAGCATATAAACAATTCCTAATTGGGAAGGGAGTAAAGAGATGACAAATCAAAGTTAGAGAGGAAGATGATAAATTTTTCTCTGAAGAAATACATTTCAATATCATTCATATTCCAATGGAAACTATGTTTATTCATTTACTTTGGAAACATAGTTAGTGCATATAAGAAGCTATCCGTAAAAAAAGATGTGAATTGCCATAAAATGGCTTATAGTAGAATGGAAAACTAAGGTTTCTATTTAAATGACTTAAATACATTGTAAAAAGTTCAAAGTATCATATAAAAGATACATCAAAATCAATGGTATTTGTCAAGGGAAAAATATGACATTCACTTGAATAAATGGGAGAGAGTTGATGGGAGGTAACCTTTGAGCTGAATTTAAGGGTAGATTTTGTCCAGTAAGGAAATAGGGAGCTTTGGAGAGAGCAGTAGCCATGTCACAGTCAAAGTAAGAAAACAAGGGCTAGGAATACCTGCAAGCTAGAAGATCAGTTTTGCTGGAAGGATTTTGCAGGTAAGTGCCTGGCCCTGTCTCAGGTCTTTATTGAGGGAGAGATTTAAGCTTAACTAAAATTAAGATTTTTCCCATTTGTGGGTTAAGGGGTGATTAATGTTTTCTAATTTCAAATGTTACCCTCCTTCAGGCTTGAGGGCAAAACTAACGTAGACTTTGGTCTAAATGAAAGGCGTCTTCAGAGCAGCTGTAAGGCTGAGGCGGGGCCTCTCGTTATGGAATCTGGGCCCCGTTTGGGGAGGGAATGGACAGCAGTGTGGAGTTGGGGTTGGAGGAACAGGTGATGGGGGAGAGCTGATCACGGTGCTTCTGAAGATCTGTTTTCCCAGGGTGGATTCTGTTTGTTCTGCCTACTTAGTGTTTTGTTAGAAATGTTGGACTGGAAATTAAAGAGCATTTGTGGTAAAAGGAAAGGTTTCATCAAGGAATCTCAATGTCCTAAGAAAGGATTGGAGAGAAATTAGTAAATCACTAAAGTTTTGAGACAATGGGAAGAACAAGATTTCAGAAAAGATAAGGTTTCACATATAATTGCCTTTAATTTCTAGTAACAAAGTACAGGCTTACAAAACCGAGATGCTTCATAAGACTTTTATGTTTAATTGTTAGACATATTTTATCAATGGACACGATGAAGTGAATGGAGACTACTGCTGAGTGAAAAAACAGTTTAGAAGAGGTTACTTTAATTCACTGGTGAACAAAGCTGGGCCTTGACTAGAGCAGTAATGTTGACAATAGAGGCTATAAGTAGTCAATATTTCAAAGGTAGAACTAACAGGATTTGAAATCTGATAGGCTATTAGAATCAAAAAAGTGGTCAAAAATGTTCCTAGTTTTAATCATTTAACAGAACTTGTGAATTTAATGGTGTAATGAGCATAATAAATAACATAAGAAAAACAAGGGAATATTTTGAAAAAAGAGGAAAGGCCATTTTTAAAAATATTTATATATATCATATATATATCTATATATTTTAGAGACAGAGTTTCACTTTATTGCCCTCGGTAGAGTGCTGTGGTGTCACAGCTCACAGCAACCTCCAACTCCTGGGCTTAGGCCGATTGTCTTGCCTCAGCCTCCCGAGTAGCTGGGACTACAGGCACCTGCCACAATGCCTGGCTGTATTTTTACTGCAGTTTGGCTGGGGCCAGGTTTGAAGCCATCACCATCAGTATATGGGGCTGGCGCCCTACCCACTGAGCCACAGGTGCTGCCCTGTATATATTATATATACATGTTCAATAATAAATAGCTTGAAGAAATAAATATATTTTTCCTACACTTCCAACAATTTGCATAGAGAGATAAATATTATGGAGGCATTTGAACCATAGTGATTGAGAAAGGAGAGACTATAAGACAAGAAAGCCAAAAATATATTTTTGGAAACTTCATTTAGAAGAGTTTGAATAAAGCTTGGAGAATGAATTTTATATACATTATTCTGAGACTCTTCTTCTTTTAATGACAATTTTAGAAATTAATAAGATCATAATGAGCAGGGGTGCTGAATCCATACTGGATGAATTCCCTTCAGGCCAACGAGAAAGATATCCAAATCCAAGTTAAAGCTCCAGATACAAGTTCACAAAAAGAAAGAGCTATTTGGCTTATTTACCACTCTAAGTATCTCAGACTTAATAGGTGCTCAATAAATACTTAATGTCATGTTAATTAAATAGGTTTAATGTTAATAATCCATATTTTGAAATAATTATTTTCTCTATTTTAGGGTTTTCTTTTAAAAATTATAGGTATGATATATGCTTATTGTAAAACATTCAAATATTTATAGTAAAAAGCAAATATACAACTGCTATGAATATTCATATGTATATTTTGTGATTTTTATATGCAGTATAAACATATACAAATATTCATATTCTTTATACTTCATCATATATAATGGTAAATTGATTATATCAGTACATGTGCATCTATTTTGTTTTTAATAAGCTTTATGTACTATTTTATAATAAATATACACAGTGCTTATTTTTACCATATACTACTAATGGACATATAAATAGTATATAACTGTTTTTAATCATATTTAGCAACAATACATTGCATATTCTTATACAAATATCTTTGTACCAAGGTGTGAATAATTTTGTTAGATTCCCATTAGCCAACATATAGCCATTTTATTTCAATTTTTTAAAATTTTACCTAGTCAATTATAATTTTACAAGCTTAGCTCATCTTCAATAAATTTACATAAAAATCTAGAAAAAGGGCTCGGCGCCTGTGGCTCAGCGGGCTAAGGTGCCAGCCACGTACACCTAAGCTGGCGGGTTCGAATCCAGCCTGGCCCGCCAAACAACAATGATGGCTGCAACCAAAAAATGGCCGGGCGTTGTGGCGGGTTGGATGCCTGTAGTACCAGCTACTTGGGAGGCGGAGACAAG
>CAUYRH010012944.1:0-19680 GCA_963574655.1 Perodicticus potto | reverse complement strand
GCATCATCTGGGAACTTGCTCGAAATGTAGATGTTTTGACTTCATTCCATATCCCAAAGGTGCAACCTGGGTCCCAATGACTTAAGGAACCCTTCCAGTGATGTGGGTGTATGCTGGAGATTGACAAGCTTTTGTATTAGAAGGACTGGGGAGAGAGGGAGAGAGAGGGAGATAAAGTGAGGAGAGGGGGAAATAGAGACTGAGAAGGAGGAGGAGGAAGAAGAAGAAGAAGAAGAGGAAGAAGAAGAAGAAGAAGAAGAAGAAGAAGAAGAAGAAGAAGAAGAAGAAGAAGAAGAAGAAGAAGAAGAAGAAGAGGAGGAGGACGACCCATCCTACACACTCTGAATTAGAAGACAAAGTTTGTTCAAGACTGCTCAGAGATTACACGTTAAATGTGAGAAGCATAAATGCCTTGTCTATAAGATAAGGATCTAGGCTACCATCTAGATCATTCTATAGACCTTGAATACAATGATTGAAATATTGTTGTTTTTTTCACTATGATGGGGTAAAAACTGAGATTCTGTGGGTTGGTGTGCCATGGCCCATGTGGGTGCTTATGGATATTCTGTTCTTTGCTACTTGGAGTAAAAAATGTTGCACATGACTCAAAAGAAGATGAGATAATTTCCTGCCCTACTGATCTCCCAAATCAGTGGTATATTCCCATTTTTTCTTTTTTTAGACAGAATCTCACTACGTCAACCTCGGCAGAGTGCCGTGGTGTCACAGCTCACAGCAACCTCCACCTCTTGGGCTTAAGTGATTCTCTTGCCTCAGCCTCCCAAGTAGCTGGGACTACAGGCACCCGCCACAACATCCAGCTCCTTTTTTGTTGCAGTTACCATTGTTGCTTTTAGCTGGCATGGGCTGGGTTCGAACTGGCCACCCCGGGCGTATGTGGTTGGCACTCTACCCACTGAGCTATGAGTGCAGCCAACCCATTTCTGTTTCATAAGGCAAGGAAGAGACCAAAGTCTCCAATACCCTGAAATGCACAGGAGAAAAAGGATGGGATCAGGACAGAAAAGCAGAGCCTTTCTGCTGTTCTTCCCCAAACACAGAGCCTTCCTCCCATCTTCTGCCCAGGCTGTACCTCTCTGCTCATCCTAAATTTTTTTGTCTGTAAGGCTGCACTTGGCTTGAATCCTTCCAGCTGTCAGATACCTGCAATTTGCATCAGGAAACCTGGAGCGTTTTTCTCCTGTTCCCCATCTTCTTGTCTGATCCACCGTGGCCCTGCTGTAGTCATTCACCCTCCCCCCTCTCCCTGTCCCTCCTTGGACGGTGAAGCTGGGAGCAAAGGTCTGATGCAGCCCCCGGACTCCACTTGTGTAACTGAATCCTTCACTGCACCGAGGCACTGTCAAACAATCGAATGCACAGAAGGGTTGGACGTCCCATGAAGCCCACAGCCACCCCAGAAATCTAAGCAAAAAGGCGCTGACATTTTTCCTACAGCATCGGAACCCGAGAGCCACTTTCTGAGGCAGTTTTCTCATTGTGAGAGAGAAACAACAATTCTGATTCCAGCAAGCGTTTCATCATCATAGGTGAGATCTACGAAGCGGTTGGAATGGATGTTTCCTGAAACTTGCTTGGACTTGAGTCTACTTAGAAACACTTCACGAGTGTGTCTCTCTCTCTTAAGAAAAATCGTTGAAGATTATTTGGTGTGAAAAGCCACCAGAACCATCTCTGGTGTGTTCCAGTATTTCGCAGAGCAGAAGGAGGGCAGGTTTGGTTTGAAGGGTACCCTGGTTGATGGGAAGGTGAAAAGTTTTCCTTACTTTCCAGTCTTGGGACCCCTCTCTGGGGTTCCTATTACGCTGAGGATTTTGTGACACTTTCTAACTCTCTGTAGCTCCACATGGGATTTGTTTTACAGGTGGGGATTTCTTACTGGACGGCTCTTTGTTTTCTCCCTGTAACAGAAATCTTCACTGGATACGATGATGGGTCTGAATTATAGAGTTGTTTATTTTCTGCGGTCTCCAGCAGCTGGGAAGCTACTAAGGGCTGAAGATGCACGTCTCATAGATTGTGTTGTGGGGTCTTTGCCAGATCTGCCCCCGTGCCTAGTGTCTGGGATGTTACGGGGTGGCAAGTTAGCTGGTGTGTCCTCCTCTGTTGCAAAGAGGCCTGCCTGTCACCTGTTATAGCCCTGGGTACCTCCTGGTCAGATGGGGGCTGGGATCCTTCTAGGAGGCTGCTGGTCTTGGCAGGTGTTACAGCCCCATTTTTAGGTCTCATGCTGGACATCAAGTCATCTCCTTTGTAAGACTGATGGGTCTTGTACGTACTGTGCAATTTAGGACATAGTGAGCCCTGATGAGATGACAGCTTTCTGCAAGGGACTCTGAGCTAACAGCAAGCATGTGTAAAACACCCTTGCACCCTTAATTACCATTTGCACATTTGTGGGAAGAGTAATTATCCTCTTTAAGAAAGGAACTAAGGATCAAAATTTGAGAATAATACCTTCTTACCCGAACTGTGGGGCATGTCTGAGTGGGCTTCAAACCCCACCTTGGATAATGCCTAATGCAGAAACCTACTGATTGGTAAATGCTCTTCTGAATGATTTCTGTCTCTGCTAAACAAAACATAGTTTTAACTTTGAGAGTCAGACAGCACTGAGCTGTTTCTATGATTGGAAATATTTGGAATTTTTGAAGGAGAAAGAGGAATCTCGAGCTGTTACATGCCTAGATCCACGGAAAGAGGCTGACACAAGTGGTCAAGAAAACCGCCTCCAATGGGCCTACCGTGTGTAAGGACGGCCGGGTCCGTCTGTAACTTCCTTTTGCATCTCAGATTTCCTGGGCTGCAACATGCAAAAGAGAAAAACAAATGGTGCATTTATGAGAACAGGCTGGTGACCACACACTATGCCCACAGAAGTATCTTGGACTCGCAACTCAAGGATGGGTCTGAAAAGAACTGAGTTTTTCTTTGTAAATCGATGATGTTTTTCTGCATAAAGCTCCAATCCTTCCTTTTTGGGGGAACATATTAATTTTTTGTTTGTTTATGTATTATTTGTTTGCTCAGTTTGATACAAGAGTTCAAAGAATTAGGTTACAATATTTGCATTTGTTAGATCAAGTCCCTCTTATAATTGTGTCCCACCCCCAAGAGGTGTGCCATACACCCTAAGATTGTGCCCATTAAGTGGGAGCACCCCCATCCCCTCATTCTTCCCCTGTCCTAGCTGCCTCATTTACCCACCCTTCACCTTGAATTGGATTTGAGTATTTCTTTTATTTGGGTATGTATTAGATCATCTACTGGGTTCATAGCAGAATTGAGTACATTGGATTCTTGTTTTTCTTTCTTTTTTTTTTTTTAGAGACAGAGTCTCACTTTGTCACCCTCAGTAGAGTGCTGCGGCATCACAGCTCACAGCAACCTTCAGCTCTTGGGCTTAGGCAATTCTCTTGCCTCAGCCTCCTGAGTAGCTGGGACTACAGGTGCCCACCACAACACCCGGCTATTTTTGTTGTTGTTGTTGCAGTTTGGCCAGGGCCGTGTTCAAACCCGCCACCCTCAGTATATGGGGCTGGTGCCCTACTCACTGAGCCACAGGTGCCGCCCTGTTTTTCCATTCTCCTGATACTTCACTAAGCAGAGTATATTTCAATCCCACCCCAGTTAATACAAAAGATGTAAAATCTCCATCTTTTTATGGCTGAATAGTATTCCATGGTGTACATGTACCACAGCTTGTTCATCCATTCCTGGGTTGGTGGACATTTTTAGGTTGCTTCCACTCTTGGTAATTGTAAATTGAGTTGCGATAAACAGTCTAGTGCAAGTGTCCTTATGATAAAATGATTGCTTTTTTCTTCTGGGGAGATGTCCAGTAATGGGATTGCAGGATCCAGTGGGAGGTCTAGTTTGAGTTCTCTGAGGATTCTCCGTACATCCTTTCAAAAAGACTGTATTAGTTTGCAGTCCCATCAGCAGTATAAAAAGGTGGAATATACTATTTAAAGCATTTTATTTTTTCTAGGCCACCAGCCAAGGGTTTTGCTGAGAGGTCAGAGCTTGCAATTCTCTAATGCTGAGAGGGCTCTGGAATGCCTGGGGTCTCTCAGTTCCTTCTGTGATGGCTACATGGCAGTCGGCCTCCACTTTGACGACTCCCTGGCTCTCTATCTTTCTTTATTTCTATCCTCCACTTCATTCTGTCTTGTTTTTTCATCATACGCTTTATGTATTTTAGAAGCTTTGTAATTAGGTCTTTATATATACTTATAGGACTTTATATATACATATAAAGTCATCTGCCTTCCTGGTCCTTCGTGTCACCATCTTTCCCAATAAGAAATGATCTTTATTTTCAATAATCACTCTCTTTAAAATCGACTTGGTATGAGGATAACAGATCTACCCAACTTTATTCTCTTCCCTGTTGGCAAAGAATTTTTTTTCCTACTTTAATGCATTTCATTCTGTGTTTTTTATTTAAGTATGAAGTATATCTTTAAAAGAAATATAGTGGGGGGTGGCGCCTGTGGCTCAAAGGAGTAAGGCTCCAGTTCTATATGATGGAGGTGGTGGGTTCAAACCCAGCCCCAGCCAAAAAAGCAAGAAAAAGAAATATAGTGGGGGGTCTTTTAACAACTAATATGGTGTGGGCGGCACCTGTGGCTCAAAGGAGTAGGGCACCGACCCCATATGCTGGAGGTGGTGGGTTCAAACCCAGCCCCTGCCAAAAAAGAAAAAAAAAAAACTAGTATGGAAATAGGTCTTTTAATTGAAGTGATAATTTTATTTTCATACAATAAAATGTTTGATATGATTGGCTTTAAGTATGCCAGCTTGACTTTATTTTTAATGTGTCTCATCTGTAATGTGTCTCATTCCATTTATTTGTAATGTGTCTCTTCCTCCAGCGGGGTCAGCAGACAAATTCCTCATCTATTTGAACATAGCTCTGTCTCACATTTATTAATGAATGCAATTTCACCATCAAACTCTAGCTTATTAACTTTTACTGTTTTGAGCTTGTTGTTTCACAATCTTCAGAGTTTGAGTGTACTTTTACCATCCTGTTTTCATTGGGTTGACTTTTTTTTAGCTATTTCTATTTAGTATTTCAGTATTAACATCAGAGATTGGCAAGGCATGGTGGTTAACACCTATAATCTCAGCACTCTGGGAGACCAAGGTGGGAGGATCCCTTCAGCTCAGGAGTTCAAGACCAACCTGAGCAAATCAAGACCCCATCTCTACTCTAAATAGAAAAACTTAGGGTGGCACCTGTGGTTCAAAGGAGTAGGGCGCCGGCCCCTTATGCCGGAGGTGGTGGGTTCAAACCCAGCCCCAGCCAAAAACTGCAAAAAGAAAAAAAAGAAAAAGAAAGAAAAACTTAGCCAGGCATGGTGGTGATGGTGGTGGCTGTAGTCCCAGCTACTTTGGAGGCTGAGGCAGGTGGATCACTTCAGCCCAAGAGTTTGAGGTTGTCATGAGCTATGATGACATGGCACTCCACTCAGGGTGACAGAGTAAGTCTTCATCTCAAAATCAAAAAAACAAAAATAGAAACAAAAAACAAACAAGCAAAAATATCAGGGATTAAAATAACCACATGAGAACGTGAATTAACTTTCAAAAAATACTATGCAATTTAATGCACAAGATTAGAAGCCAAAAAGAATAGAAATCCCTTTACTCCCCTCAAACCAATGTTGGGGCTTGGGTTGAAATCAACTTCTATAAATATCACAGACTCTGCCTTATAAATCTGGTTTAGCTGTGGTTCTAAGGAAAATCTGTGCTTATTTAAAATGTGTGTCTGCCTATTGGCACGTCTAGTGATTCTCATGCTGTCCTATAAAATATTGTATGCCAATCAGGCATCTTTTCCGTTAGCTGGTCAACTTCCTCCAGCGGAGTCAGCAGACAAATTCCTCATCTATCTGAACATAGCTCTGTCTCACTTTATTAATGAATGCAATTTCACCACCAAAGTCTAGCTTATTAACTTTTACTATTTTGAGCATGCTAAAATTGGTCTTTTACCTCCCCCACCCCCGGTTTCCATTTCTGATACAAAACTAACCATCCTTCTTACTGTTTTCCAGTAAGAGGATTTTAAGCTTTTTTGTTTTGTTTTAAGCAGCTGGATTTCAGTGTGCCCAGCTGTGTTTTTGGTTTGTTCATCTGGATTTATTTATCGCATGGGGCATGGATGTGTTTGTGGTTCCTACTGCTTCCCCATCTCTAATTATATTTACTGTGTTATTTGTTACTGTTTCACAAACCATAGGCGCTTTTTAAACATTTCTGTATATATTTTTTAATTTATGCTTCAATTTGAATAGCATTCTTTTTAGACAGTTTTTGAATTCATTGATTATTCTATTTTGTTCTGCTGTGATATTTTTCTATGACCTGATCTCAGATAATTTATTTTTTAATTTTTTTCTATTTAGTTCCGATATGCTTTTTAAAGCACCCATACCTCTCCTGAATTCCCTTATTTTCACTCATTGTATTCTTCTCTTTCTGTTGAATTTTTATTTTTGTCCACTATGGCCTAAATGTGGGGATAAGTTTTGAAATAAATTCACATTCTTGTTAATCACCTCATTTGCATGCCTAAATTTTATGTCTTAGAATTTTGATTTTCATTTTTTTCTTTTATTCTACTATGTGGTGGGTACTTAGCACATCAATTTTAACTAACTTTCTTTCTTTCTTTTTCTGGAAACAGAGTTTTACTCTGTTGCCTTGTGTAGAGTGCTATGGTGTCATAGCTCACAGAAACCTCAAACTCTTGAGCTCAAGCAATCCTCTTGCCTCAGTTTTTCATTTTTTGTAGAGACAGGGTCTCACTCTATCTCAGGCTGGTCTCAAACTCATGGGCTTAAGCAATCCACCTGCCTTGACGTGGCCTCTCAGAGTTCAGCACTATAGGCATGAGCACTGTGCCTGGCCAAATTTTAACTAACTTTACAATATGATCGTGTTAGGCTACAATTTTTCTACTAATGGATCAGCTAGCCACTTTTGATATACATGAGTTGATTCAAATATTTTGCTTTATTAAATCTATTCTTCTGTCTTTTGGTCTCCATTTCTCATAAGAAACTATCGCACCTTAGCTTAGACCCACATAGAATTAGGATGTCACTGGGTGATAGCAATTTTTCAGCAGTGTCATAATCCTATGGGGCCACCCTTGCTTATGTGGTCTGTTTTTTGCCAAAATGTTGTTCTGCAGTGCCAGACTGTATGTGAAACACTTATTTTAAACTGTTTCTCGTGCACTTTCAAAATATGTTTCATCTCTAGATCTGCTACTATTGACTGGTATTTTCCTTCAGGACAGTTAACATTCTTTGATTACTGCATCCATGTATTTTATAACCATATTTTGTCTGAATGAGTAATAAAGATGAACTGGGTGTGTGTATGTGTGTGTGTAAAATTCAATAGACATCTCTGCCCTCTTTTAGGAAGCCAGAAACACAGACGGATCAGTTTGAACCAGTCATGAGTTGCGCTTTTTAGGGACTTGGCTGTCCTTAATTATTCCAAAAGCCCTTGGAATGGGAGCACCAGAAATCTAGGAAATTTCTTTTCATTTGCAACCCTCCTGCGTGGGGTCAATACATAGATGTTTATGTGTGTGTGTCTGCTCATCCCCAGACGTGAATGTATCTAACCACAGCCTTTGACGCCTGTCCCTATTAAAATAGCAATACAACAAAAATACATGAAGCACTGGTGACTAGCTTTACAAAGACCAACAAATCAATACTAGTGACTTAGGCTCAGTGCCCATAGCACAGTGGCCACATACACTGAAGGTGGCAGGTTCAATTCCATCCCAGGCCAGCTAATCAACAATGACACTGCACCAAAAAAATAGCCGGGTGTTGTCGTGGGCACCTGTAATCCCAGCTACTTGGAAAGGTGAGTCAAAAGAATGGCTTAAGTCCAAAAGTTTGAGGTTGCTGTGAGCTGTGATGCCATAGCACTCTACTGAGTGTGACATAGTGAGACTGTCTCAAAAAACAAACAAATAAACAAAAACTATAAACAGAATTAACAAGGAAACACAAGTGTTTCTTAAATAATAAAATGGTGCTCAATTGCAGATATATGAAAAGTGAGCATAAAACAGACCAATGATTTGTTTTTTCAATAATCAAGTTTATAACTATTAAGTTTTCTAATGAGGGGAAAAACACTTTGTATGCACTTTAGAAATAACCTTCCTGGTCTTTATATAAATTTGTGTTTTCATCCATGGTTTAGCAATAGCTAAATAGACAGTAATTTACTTTTTCACTGGACCAAGAAATTTAATTTTAGAGAATTATCTCTACAGACATATATACATGAGATCATTATATAAACATTACCATATTGCATTCTTGTTGTTAAATCAAAATATTGGAATCAGTTCACATGTATATCAAAAGTGGAGAGCTGAACCTTTAGTGGAAAATTAAAGCCTAAAATAATCATATTAGAAAGTTAGTTAAAATAGATGTGCTAAGTACCCACCAGATGGTAGAATAAAGGGAGAAATGAAAATCAAAAATTCTGTGACATAAAATTTAGGCTGGTAAATGAAGTTATTAAGAAGAATGTGAATTAATTCTTTGTAAGGTTTGAAAAATATTTCTGAAATTCTGTCAGCACATTGTACCCCATAAATGCATTCGTGTATGCAGTTATGATTTAATGAAAAGAAAATTAAAAAATGAAAAAAAAAAGACAGAGAAAGAAGGGAGGGGGGAGAAAGAGAGAGAAGTCAGGTACATAAGACTAAAAAGATTAAAATATTAATAACCAATATTATAAAACAATATAAAGGAACTACATGTATTCATGTATCAATAAATATGTAAATGACCATTATAAATATATAGGAACATACATTGTGCCAAAATTCAGTGAAACATCATGCAAACCATCTCAATGTTTTTTTAAGAGAATTAAATTCAAAGTTAGATTTTTTCAGAAAGTAAACAAATGAACAGAGGGATGTTGATGGCAAATGGTAACAAATATTGAACAGTTTCATTGTTCAAAATCCTAAATAAGACCAGAACCTGACACATTCTGTATGACTGGTGTAACTCTGTTACAGAATCCAAACCAGACAATACAAATGAATTGCAAGAATGGGTGAAAAAGCACCTTTGAAAACATGTAACTATTTTTTAGTATCTTGTGTACAAAAAGATCTGATGGAATTATCAGTAGATAGTGGTACAGCGGCAGGTGGCATTAAGGATGAGGGATAACTTATTCCAGGACAAGAGATTTAAAATTATTCTGAATTTCAATGCTCTTCCAGCTCTTATGACTAGTAAAATTTGGCAGTGCACATCACACCACATGAACCTGTGTTTTTATGTTATTTGCTTGTTTTCATGTATAATAAGGTAGATGGAATCAATAGATGACAGATAAATGATTGATAGGTAGTTTATTAGAGTAGATAGATGATAGATAGATAGATAGATAGATAGATAGATAGATAGATAGATAGAAGAGATGGATGGATGGGTGGGTGGATGGATGGATGGATGGATAGATAGATAGAAGAGATGGATGGACGGGTGGGTGGGTGGATGGATGGATGGATAGATAGAAGAGATGGATGGATGGATGGGTGGGTGGGTGGATGGATGGATGGATAGATAGATAGAAGAGATGGATGGATGGGTGGATGGATGGATGGGTGGATGGATGGATGGATGGATAGATAGAAGAGATGGATGGATGGGTGGGTGGATGGATGGATGGATGGATAGATAGATAGAAGAGATGGATGGATGGATGGGTGGGTGGATGGATGGATGGATAGATAGATAGAAGAGATGGATGGATGGGTGGGTGGGTGGATGGATGGATGGATAGATAGATAGAAGAGATGGAGGACGGGTGGGTGGGTGGATGGATGGATGGATAGATAGATAGACAGATAGATCAATAGATAGATGCTAGACATGTTGAGTGGATGGATGGAAAGATAGGTAGATACATAGATGGATCGATAGATATATAAATTGAGAGATTATACAAGATAGACAGATCATGATAATAGGCAAAGATAGATACTAAATAGATAAATGATACAGATAGACAGGTAGGCAGGACCATAGATGAGAGACAGCTAAATGATATGCAAAGATAGATAATAGATTGATTTTATATGGCCAGTGAAGGGATTTAAATAAGAATGAAATAACAGAACTGCACTTCAGAATGGGAATCTTGGTGGCCTTCTGGAATGCATCCATCACTTGGGCACAGTTGACAAGTGCGAATCTCGGATGTCTCATTGGGCCCTGAGATACATGTCATCAGAGTAAGCAAGTAGGGAAAATGAGTAAACATCTTCAAATCGTCCAGTCTGTAAATGACCAAGGGACATTGCTGTGGGTTAGTGGAAGACCTCCACACGGGCAATGCTGATGGTAGGAAAGGGTCCCATGATGGAATAGCAGATTCTACACCCGGGTCAGCAAATATGCAAGATTGGCTGGAAACTTCTTACCATGCCAGAAAGTGAAGATGTACCCAAAATACCGAGACCACAGTAACACAGGTATTTCAAAGGACCACAGCGGTCAACTGAACCCGCTGTCAGTGGCCAAATGCAACACTTTGGGCCACAAAACAAAGTGTGATTGTGTTACCAGGAAAAGGATTAAATAAATAGTTATGCACCCATAATGATCTAAATAAATAACAAGGGGGAAATGAATTGATGGCAAAAAGGAGACATATGTCCTTTTCAGAAAATTCCCAATAATTCAGGTAAATACTCCTATCTTCAAAGAGGTGGAGCATAATTCCTGATCCCTGACATGAGAGATGTGAGGAGTGATTTCTTGCAAAGAGTACAACATAGAAAAAAGAGAAGAGGATGCAGTTTTAGTGGAGAAAGCTCATAACATGCACCCTTGGTGTGAGGTGATGAAATGACTCTTCACCTCTGGGGTCTCCCTCCCCGAAACCCATACACCCACGCCAATCTTCAGCAAAGTAGCAGACAATTTCCAGCAAAGGACATTCTACAAAACACCCTTCAAACTTGACTGTGGCCATTGTAAAGTCTCACAAATTTTCCCACTCAACAGCATTCTGAAAAATGCAGGTACTAGAACAGCAAAAAACGCAACATGTAAAAATAAAAAAAAAGCTCTGAATTAGGTGTGATCATTAATGCAGAATAATATACAGAGACTGGCTCATTCATTACAACAAATGCTCTGCATTAACAGATGACGCTAATAATGACAGACGCTACAGATGGGGTAGATATGTCTAAATGGGGCAGCGTGGCTCACACAGAAGGGCTCTGGCCCCATATATCGGGAAGTGGCAGGTTCAAAACTAGCCCTGGCCAAAAACTGAAAAAAAAAAAAAATCTAAATGCACTCTTTACCTAATTTTTATGTAAATTGACACTTTTTCTATTAAAGTTTATTTAAAAATAATAGTAGGAACATGCCTAGAAGTAAATATTGTAGAAACCAAAGGAAGAGAGAATTTGAGAAAGTATGAAGTCACCCTTGAAAATCATTGCAAAGAAATCAAACGAGGAAGGGAAAGATTTTAGCTTTTGTGAAAGAGAGATCGTTAATGATCATTTTCAGAACAGCTAGAATGGACTCTGAGGTTTTTTTTGTTTGTTTGTTTTTGTTTTTTTTTTTTTGCAGTTTTGACCGGGGTTGGTTTGAATCCGCCACCTCTGGCACATGGGGCCAGCACCCTACTGCTTTGAGACACAGGCGCCGCCCTGGACTCTGAATTTTTTAAGTGTAAATTTGATATCTTGCTACAAAACAGAATTCAAATTCACTTTTACTCCCCCCCTTTTAAAATCAATGACATTTTAATTTTCTTTGGCTACTAGACGTCCCTTTGTGAAATCTCTTGTTGGATTTCTGAGTTTTTTTCTCATATAGATGGGTATTAAATTATAAAGATTTGGAAAAAAACCCCCAAAAAACAAACAAAAAAACCCAATTTCTTTAAAAGTCAGTCCCCCAAATTGACGATGAGCTCCCTGGAGTTTCTTTTGTAAATGTATCTGCTGCATTTCTAAATGACTCTTCGTAACTCCAGCTCCCTGAATTATTTGAAATATGAGATTCTCCTCTGCTTAGTTACATACACTTCCACTTCTACATTTACAGGATGTTATTTAAAGAGATTTAAAAATGTCAAGAGTTGTCAAATCAGTGGGAAGTACCTTACTCTCAAACCACAACATCATATATCCAATTGATCGTTGAGTTTGAGCAATTAGGTTAGCGTGTTAAATCTGATATCGGGCTCAGCCACCTGCTTTGCATGGAGGGGTAGAGATCACAGCTACTGCACCCAGGGTCCTGGGGAATGTGGGACAAACCGTGCAATGGTGACCCTGTCCCTTTCATCTGTGGGGAATGACTGAATGACCCTGTCTTGCTGAGCGGCAGCTGAAACATAATCCTTTGGAGAAAGTGGAGTTTATGCAAACACTTCACTGGGAAAGAACTGTGCATTGAAGAACATGCATTGAAGGACTTGCATTTCCATATTCTCCTTGGGCTGGGCAGAAGATAAGTTTGTCCACTGAGAAGGATTCATGCATGTGTGAGGGGTGATTGTCAACTTCACTGGTCTAGTGTATACCCGGAGAGCGGGTCAACATTACTTCTATTTCTGTGAAGGGAGTTCCAGAAACGATAAGCAATGATTTATTTTATTTATATTTTTAAAATTTCAGATTAATATGAGAGCTCAAAAGTCTAGGTTACATTGCTTTCATTTCGAACATAAAGTTCAAGTTGCAGTTGAGTCCCTTACCCAGGGGGCTGTGCTGAAAACCCTCACATTGGGCACATTAAGTGAGATCCCCGCAAATCACTATTCGTTTTCTTGCAATTGCCCCCCCACCTATATTATATTGTGTTTTATCATTTGTGTGGGCATGTAGTTGTTTATATATTGGTTTCATATTAGTATTGAGTACATTGGATACTTCCCCCCCCATTTTGAGATACTTTACTAAGAAAAATATGTTTCGACTCCATCTAGGTAACATGAAAGATATAAGGTCCCCGACTTATGGTGGAATAGTAAGTACTCCATGGTGTACCAAAGTTTGCTAATCCGTTCATAAGTCAAGGGGTACTTGGTGGCTTCTATGTCTTGGCCATTGTGACTTGAGCTGCAAGAAACATTCTAGTGTAAATGTCCTTGTGGTCCATCTCCGAGAACTAAAAGTGGGCTTTCCATTTGATCCGGCAATCCCATTACGAGGCATCTACCCAGGAGTTGAGCATTTGAATCAGATGACTCAGTAAAGGACATCACCTCACCCATGCGGCCGTCCAGCTTCCCATCTGTGGAAGGCACGCAGAGAACAAAGAGGCAGTCTGTCATCTCCCGTTTTTGAACATGGATAAGCTCCATTTTACACTTTTGTGTTTGAATGTAGCTTCGGATCATCACCACTCCACTCTGATTCTCAGGACATCACAAGCTTTCCTGGCCCTCCAGCTTGCAGACAGAAGACTTTTCACCTTTTATAATTATGTGAGAGAATCCCTGTAAATATCTACCCGCCTGTCAAACCATTGATCGCCTATCTTCATCCAGGTGGTTGCTTCTCTGGAGGAATAGTGGTATTCCTTTGTTCCTGAGTTGACAACGATGGTCTGGTTTCCCTGGACCACTTTCTTTTGCCGTTGAGAATAACCCAAGACAAAGACTGAATCGGAATGAGGCTGGAGAAGCAGAAGAGAAAGAAGGGTTCAATTCGTCCTTCCTTTCCTTACGTGGTCCCCAGCCTGGCCTCTAGATTAAATATTGATCAATGATGTAAGAAGACCAGTTAGAAGAAGAAGCTGATTCTTCTGTGCATAAACCGACATGTGTGGGTTTCAAAGCCACTTGAGGCAGGGAAGGTGCTGATTCCTACATGAAGAACCAATAGCTGCCACCACTCACCTTCTTAAAAGGTGTCATGATGACGGATTTTATCCTTCCCACTTTCTCTTCACCCTGAGAATTCACTTAATTAATCTAGAGAAATTCATGATTAAGGTAACTGAAAGTTTTCTTCCCCCAAATAGGTTAAAAGGCAAAAATAAAAAGAACTTAAATTCTTCTATGTCTCTGGAAACACTCTGTATGTCTAAGCCTTCAGACTGTTTCAACTTTTACAGTTAACCTGGGTCATGACCTAAAGCAGACAATAATCTTCCTGAGTATAATTTTCCTCATTTATAAAATAAAAGACACAGCAGGGAATCAGCAGTAAAATCAGACAATTTTACTTAGTCTTAAATTTCACAGACTTACATGTCATATAGAGATCGCTGATACACCCTTTTACATTTGATATGCATAGTACTATCTTTATTTGCAATTTACTAATTTTACTTACCACTTTATATCAAACCAAAGTGACTGTTATATCTTGTTATAAACCATTCTGTGTATCATGGTCCTCTGTTTATCCAGCTGTAAACAATCAGTCTAGGGGTATAAATGTGTTCTCTTAAAACCAACTGCAAGCAGGTGGTGCCTGTGGCTCAAAGGAGTAGGGTGCTGGCCCCATATACTGGTGGTGGTGGGTTCAAACCCGGCCCTGGCAAAAAACAGCAAAAAAAAAAAAAAAAAAAAAACAACTGCAAGCTTGTCAATAAAATAGTGAACAGAAAACTAAATATGAAGATGTTTTATTTGTTTTAAAGACACACAAATCATGATATGACCTTATTATTTTTCAGTGAATGAAAAGATGTCAAACTAATAGTAACATTCCTTTTTAAAAGGCAAAAGGAAATAGTGAATAGAAAAGTAGGGAAAGCATGATTCTTTGTCTAAAACATTAGGAATTATTTCACGCTTTCTACCAGGTATTTCCATAACTGGTTCTTTTTTTTTTTCTGAGACAGAGCCTCAAGCCGTCACCCTGGATAGAGTGCTGTGGCATCACAGCTTACAGCAACCTCCAACTCCTGGCCTCAAGCGAGTCTCCTGCCTCCACCTCCCAACTAGCTGGGACCACAGGCACCCACCACAACGCCCGGCCATTTTTTGGTTGCAGCCATCATTGTTGTTTGGCAGCCCGGGGCTGGATTCGATCCCGCCAGCTCAGGTGTACGTGGCTGGCACCTTAGCCCGTTGAGCCACAGGTGCCGAGCGATCATAACTGGTTCTTAAAAAACATGTGAGAGGGCAGTGGCACCTGTGGTTCAAAGAGCAGGGCGCCAGCCCCATATGCCAGAGGTGAAGGGTTCAAACCCAACCCCAGCCAAAAACTGCAAAAAAAAAAACCAACATGTGAGAGATTTTGTACCCTACAGACAAACTCAGGAGACTTTATTCTTTCGTTCTTTGCAATGTTGGTGGTTTTCCATGACAAGAAGTCATAAAATAAATATTGGCAAATACGTAACATACGCAAGAATATGAGCTTGATGTTTGAGCAGTAGAGTATTCAATAAATTCTATGAAATATTCAACACTTTATTATGAAACAGTCTTTGTTTTGGATGGTTTTGCCCAAGTGTAAGTGAACATAATTGCTTTCAGCGTGTTTAATGTAGGCTAGGGTAAGTTATAATTCTTTTATTGTTTTTACTTGTTTGAGACAGATTCTCACTTTGCCAACCTATGTAGAGTGCTGTGGCATCCCAGCTCACAGTAACCTCAAACCCTTGGGCTCTGTGATTCTCTTGCCTCAGCCTCCCAAGTAGCTGGGCCTACAGGCACCTGCCACAATGCCTGGATATTTTTAGAGACGGGGTGTCACACTTACTCAGGCTGGTCTCAAACCTGTGAGCTCAAGCAGTCCACCCTCCTTGGCTTCCCAGAGTGCTAGGGTTATAGGCATAATCCACTGAGCTGGGTCTAAGTTATAATTCTTCATGAATTGAGTGTAGTATATACATTTTCTCTTGAATATTTTCAGCTAAGGATGAGTTTATCAAGACAAAACCCCACTGTAGATCCCTGTACCTGACTTAATGAATGGGAGCTATGTTTAAACAGCTTTAAAACTGTATTTGTCTTTTTGGTAAACAAATTTGTATTGAACTAGTGATATTTACTTCTGACTTATTTTAAATACACTATGAACTGTATAAACAACCAAGCACACAACACTGGAAAAAAAAAACAGAGACTTTGGAATTTAAACAGAGCTGCATTTGACAGCTCTACACTAGTTAAGTTTCCTTTTGTGCAATCCTGGAAAAACCAGTTCACTTTTTAAGATCCGTGTCTGGCTGGCAACATAGACCAAGCTACAACCTGTTGCAGGCTAAATTGTGTGCCTGCAAATTTCCTATGCTGAAGTTCAATCCCAGCACTTTTAGAATAAGACTGTATCTTAATTACCTTTAAAGAGGTGATTAAGTTAAAAGGAGTTTATAAGGGTTGTCCCTAATTGAATCTGGCTGGTGTCCTTATAAAAGGGGATTAGGACACACACCCAGAGAGGGGACCAGGTGGAAATAGAAGAAGACGGCTTTTTACAAACTAAGGAGAGAGACCAACAGAGAAATGAAATCAATGCTCCTGAAAACTTTATCCCAGATTCATCACTTCCACTGTGCAGACAAAATCCTTGTTGTCATTTTTCAAAATATTCTGTTTGCAAATAGCAAGCTGAACCTTCTACCATATGGCCAACTTTTCATGTGCTAAGGTAGCTTTCCTTTGATTCATTGACCTTTGGAAAAGTAGGATTGCAAGATATAGATTTAACTCACACAATAATTACCTGCACAGACTTGGGCTGGCAGGTTTTAGAAAGTCACCACGTTTAATTTTCCCTCATTCCAAAATCACTCATCTGGAGAAAAGTCCCTTTCCCTCTAGAGATGACTTGGGAAATTCACATGCTTCTCAAGCTTATGTTTTATATGCCATTTTTAATGAACATTTTTGTGGTGTTTCCCAAGAGAGTGGAGAGACAGAACAACCAACAAAACAGCTAAGAAGAAAAATCAGAGCGCAAATGTGTGTGATTTCACCTCCCTTATTTTTTGTCCTTTGGTACAAATATTTTCAATTATTGGGCTTCCCACCACCTTTCCATAAAGGCAGCGTTTGCAGAGAAGTTATAGCCATCTCTGCATTATCGATCTCAGGATTTTATGTTCACCCTTCTGGACTCAAAAATAATCATGGAGTAGTTTAGAAATTCAGTGCATTTAAACACTACCTCTGATTTCTATTCCTGTCCAAACGGCAGCACAGTTGAGCCTTTTCCATTTCTGTCATGCAGCTGAACTGCTAATGGGAAATACTAGGAAACTAAAAGAATAACTTAGAAGGTAATAAAAATATACAGTAAAAATTATAGAAATAAAACACAACAAAATGAGCATTTGCATAGTGTTGATGTTGCGTTCACTAATAGAAGGATATAAAGATGACTTAAAACAGAGGGGAAGGCATGCTCAGATTTTATGCAAATGCTGCGTCATTTTATAACCAGGACGTGCACACCCGCACCTGTAGATTTGGGTATCTGTAGACAGCCCAGGAACCAGCTCCCTGCAGAAACCAAGACAGGACCGTGAAAGTCGCAGGGATTGTTTAATAGATGATGAGAGACTTTGATGCCTGTATGTAATCAGACTATAATTATTATTTATTTTATTTCGGAGTAATTCAAGGGTGCAAACAATTTGGTTACAATGTTCACATTTGTTAGGCAGAGTCTCTGTCGTGGTTGTGTCCCGTCCCCAGGACGTGTGCCATGTACCCTACATTGCGCCCATTAAGTGGGAGACACACCCGCCCTGTTCCTCCTCCTCTGTATCTGTAATCCGCCTTCCGCCTACCCCCAACCTAACTTGAATTGATTTATCCTCTTGTGTGGATGTGTATTAGTTCCTTAGCCGACTTTATATTAGAACTGAGTACATTGGATAGTTGCTTTTCCATTCCTGTGATACTTTACTAAAGGGCATGTTCCCCAACTCCATCCAAAGTTAATAAAAAAGATGCACAGTCTCTATCTTTTTTAATGCTGAATGGTATTCCATGGTATATGTATACCACAACTTGTTAACCCATTCTGGGTTGGTGGGCATTTAGGCTGTTTCCACATCTTGGTGATTGTGAATTGAGCTGAGATAAACAGTCTAGTGCAAATGTCTTTATGATAAAATGATTTTTTCTTCTTCTGGGAAGATGCCTAGTAATGGGATTGCAGAATCAAATGGGAGGTCTAATTCAAGTTCTTTGAGGATTTGTGACATTTCTTTCCAAAGAGACTACATTAGTTTGCATTCCCACCAGCAGTGTAAAAGTGTTCCCTTCTCCCCACATCCACCCCAGCATCTGCAGCTTTGAGACTTTGTGATGTGGGCCATTCTCACTGGGGTTAGGGGTTATTTCAGGGTGGTTTTGATTTGCATCTCTCTGTTGATTAGGGATGAGAAGCAGTTTTTCTTTTTATTGACCATTCCTTAGAGAAAGTTCCATTCATTTCTCTTGCTCTGTGATAGATGAGCTCGTTTGCTCTTTTTTTGTTGATTCATTTGAATTCAGATCACAATTTTTATGTTTTTCACCACTGGAATGTGTTTGCATCAACCGCTTCCACTCAGGCAGGTCTTCCCTCTAAGACTGTCATTTATCCTGTGAATTGTCATAAGACCCTCTGTTATTGAAAAATTTCATCTCCCTCCCCCTCCCCCAGTGCACAGAAATTTAAAGTCCAAAGTTTTGCCGAAAAGAGGGATGTCGAAGGGCAACAAGTGTTCTAACCCCTACATGAAACAGCAAAGACCCTTGAAAAGCCAAAGAAAAGCAGTACGTTAGTAAAGTAAAACTATCAGTTAAAAAGAAAGAGTGGGGCAGTGCCTGTGGCTCAAAGGAGTCAGGCGCTGGCCCCATATGCCAGCGGGCTCAAACCCAGCCCTGGCCAGAAACTGCAAAAAAAAAAAAAAGGAGGACTGGTACTTCCCAATGCAAAACATTCTCTTTCTTAATCATTTCAATCAAATCCTACCCAGATAATATATATACAACTATCAGGATTTTAGATAATGTGACATTCAATTTAGTGATGGGTTTTAATTAGTCATAACATGAAACCTAATTCATTGTATTATACTTGCTAAAATATTCTAAATATCTTTCCTTTCATTCTTGCTTTGGTTTAAATCATCTTGCTAGTTACCAGGCAACAAAAGCTTTCATTTAGAATCTAATAACATACATCCTTATCCTTCGACTTCTGCAAAAAAACAAAATTGGTGCCTGAGGTTTGCTTCACCTGGGCTAACCCCAACTTAACGCTTGGTTTTAAAGCTATGGTGGTCTGTCTGGGTGTGGTGACTTATGCTTGCAATCCTAGCTCTTTGGGAGGCCAAGGCAGGAGGGTCGCTTGAGCTCAGGAGTTCCAGAACGGCTGAACAAGAGCGAGATCTCATCTGTAGTAAAAATAAAAACATTAGCCAGGCATTGTGTCAGGCATCTGTGTTCCGAGCTACTCGGAAGGCTGAGGCAGGAGGACGGATTGAGCCCAGGAATAGGAGGTTGCTGTGGGCTATGATGACAAAATTCAGGTGAGGCTGATATTCCTTATGCCTTTATACACTTTCTGACACATAACTTCTGGATTCATATTTCCCCGTGCCTTACGTTACTATAATTCTTTAGCACATGTTTTGCAAAAGG
>CAUYRH010012941.1:0-12962 GCA_963574655.1 Perodicticus potto | reverse complement strand
CAGAGAACATGGCTCGTGAGCATTTCAAAAAGCATGGGGCTGAACACTACTGGGACCTTGCGCACTGAGCAAATCTGTGTAGTCTACTGACTGAGACTACTGCAAACCCTTCCTCTCCCTCCTTGCATTTGTCTCTTCAGTCCTCTCCCTTATTCTACCTCCCACCCCACCCCAATTGTGTGTGTGATCTCAGAACTGTGCCAAGTAGACATTGGGACAACGGGAGAATACCCTACTCCCTTCCCCAGTCAGCCTGGTGTTTCCCTTTATCTCCCTTATGTGCATATGATTAGAGTTATTTGAAAATAAGAAAAATTTCTGTTTACATCTTTATTATCTTTTGATGAGGTTATACGTATTTTTCTTGCTGATCGGTTTGAGTACTTTATAGATCTGATTATTAAATAGCCTTTTGTCAGATACACAGTTCATCAGTATTTTCTCCCATTCTTTAGATCATCTATTTACTCTGTTAATTATTTTCCTTGCCAGGCAGAAGCTTTAAAATAAATGGGACCCAGCTTTGTTACTTTTACTCTGTATTGTTTTGGCTACTCATGCTCTTTTTGGTTCCATGTGAATCCTAGGATTGTTTTTTTTTAATTCTGTGAACAATGATGTTGGTATTTTGATAGGAATTCCATTGAATCTGTAGGTCTATTTGGGCAGTATGGTCATTTTAACAATATTGATTTTTCCAATCCGTGAGCATGGGATGTTTTTCCATTTATTTGTGTCATCTAGGATTTCTTTCATCAGTGTTTTGTAGTTTTCTCATAGAGATATTTCAACTCCTTGGTTTTCTATTTTATCATTTTTTACTTTATTTTGCATCTATTTTTAATGTAGTTGTGTTCTTGATTTGGTTCTCAGGTTGGTTGTCAGAAATGTTACTGATTTACATACATACATACATTGATTTTGTGGTCTTCATTTTCAGTGATTTTTCACAACTGCCATTTGGTATTAATTAGAATAGGCTTAAATACATAACTCAAGATTTAGGATGACTAAAGCATAGTACTGGACAGGTAAATAGAACACCGGTCACTTCTCCTTGTGGCAATTCAAGGACCTAGGTTAATGGAGGCTCTGCCGTCTTTAACACATGGCTTCCAATATAGTTCCCTTTCAGTCAATCAGAATGGGGAAAGGTCACAGAGAAGCACATATGCAATTTGTTTATAGTCCTGTCTGGGAAAAATACTTCTCACTTCTGCTGACATTCTGCTGGCCAGAGCACAGTCACATGGCTCTACCTAACTGCAAGGTGATGCTGGGAAATGTAGTCCCTGACTGGGCAGCTACTTCCTGTTGCAACTTAATACTAAGGAGAGAATAGCATGGATTTATTGTTATTATTTTTTGGTAATCTATTGGCCATTTTTTGTTACATTATAAATCTCTTCAACACCTTTTTTAATTTGTCAGCCTGGAATGTGTATTTAACTTAGTTTACTTGGAAAGTAATCAAAATGCTTGCTCAACACAATGTAATTTAAGACTCAACAAATGAAATTCAGGACTCATTAAAGATATCATAAATTAATATTAATAGATGATTTCAGGACATGCTTCTGGAAATAATGTGTAGGGCTTGTGGTGCTTCTGAAGTGAATTGGTTCTTTTTTTGCTACCCAATTCTCATTTTAGGAATTGTAGAAAGAGCTTTGGCAATATACGATAACATGTGATAGAAGCTTGTCCCAGTGGCTTGCACTGGCAAAAATGACAGGTCTGGTTGCCATGGCACTTCCATTTAATGACAGATTTGCTTCATTAACTCTTCTTCAGCTGTAGGCTGGTATGAGACCTCTGAACAAAGGGGTATTTCAGTTCTTAAAATCTGTAGAGGCATCTTGACTGAAGATACAGAATTGGCTAAAGATACAAAAAAAATGTACATAGAGAGTTTACTCAAAGCCAAGAATTGTGGACACTGAGATGTAGAAGAGAGCATTCCAGCCTACAGCATGACTTTGAGGGCAGGGGTGCAATTTTTAGAGAAGTTCTATGGGAAGAACACTCAGGGCAGATGATTAGAGACATCAGATGCCTGTTCTTCCTAGAAAGAAGAACCAAAATTGCAAATAGTCAAACCTTGAAAAGAACATTAAGGAAAGAACACTAGAGCCCAAAATAGAACTCACAGGAAAAACCTGAGGTGCAGAAAAGCAAGGAAGTGAGAGGCTAACTCAGCTGAGGTCAATGAGGAGCCTTGGGGGGGGGGGGTGTTCAGTATTCCAGGGAAAAGGTAAGGGGGAGTTTTTTGGTGACCCTCACCCTGCTGTGGATTTCCGGGATCTGAACTGTAAGAGAGCTCTTCTGCTCTCAAAAACCCTGACACTAACGTAGGTGGTGATTTGGTGACTTCCTGAGGGCATTGCACCAGCTCCAAACTCAAAGCTCGGTCACTCACCCTCCACTGGACTAAACTGGCTGCATTGGGTGGTACTGTGAGAGCCACTAGGGTACTGTGTCCTGTCGGGAATCCAGCCTTTGTATCTGCATTTTCAGGGAGTTCCTGCTGACATTTCCAGGTTACCTGAGCAGAAGGCAGCAACATGGCACTGTGCTAGCTGGTCCCAAAGGTGCCACAAGGTCCCCAGCAATCTGAGCCCTCAGAAAGTGCTACTTCTGGGGGAGAGGAAGTGCAGAACACCAAAAAGAAAGCCTCTGGTACAAAAACAAACAAACAAAAAAGTCAAAGTGTGTTTTTCCAAGAGCTGGAGAACTCCCTGCTTGGGGCTATCAAAAATGACTTCACTTCCAGCAGGGGCACAAACTCCCTGCAAGACGCAACAAATACTGATATCCCCACCCACTGGTCAAACGGCCTTTGTTCTTGTTCAGGCTCATGAGTTGAGAAAGAGACTTTTCCCCTGCACACCCCTATAGGTACAGCCACTGCTGCTGCCCCAGGAGCTGGGCCAGGTAAGGTGGAAGAAAGCTTATCTGGGGCTGTGAGGAGTGATTGTGACCCTATGAGCAGCATTGCTTCCTGGCCCAGGCTTGCATGAAATGTAGAGTCCTACCCTCCATTTTCCTGGTGCTGCAGCATTCCTCCCACAGACAGCAGGAACACCTGAGAGCTGAGAGTCTGGGGTGGTGGGTAGAGACTTTACACTGCCGCAACTACCTGCTGCTATTAGTGGTTTAGCTTTGAGCCACTAAGCTGTTGTCACTTATAACCTCAGGCTCCATTGCAGCCAAGAAACAGACTGCAATGTCTGGCTTAATGTCATATCTTAAACACCAGGGCTGGGGCATGAGAAAGAAGCAGATCTTATTCCTATTTGCTATTCCATGGAGCTGGAACTACACCCCCCTCTCTGTGTAGAGATCTCAGTGCAACAGCAAGTGTCCATCACACAGACATTTTTTTCAAGGGGTTGAAGACTCCCCCAAATGGTGGGTTTGCATTCACCATTGGAGGTTGAGTGCAGAGTTTCCCCATATAGGTCCTCTCAGCTTCATCATCTACTCTGCAGTGGAAGGCAGGAGATCTCTGGAGTTCTCTGCCCACCACCTGGGGCACCAGCGCATGTCTTCACATTGACATAGGTCAAGCATAAACCCTACTGCTACCACTAGGGCTGGCATTTACCCATAAGTGTTACCTGCTGGCTTGTGGATCAACCTGCACAGCCCATTACAGGGCTATTGAGATAGTGTATAGCACTTGGACAGGGGATATAACCTTATTGCAACTTCTGCAGCCACAATCACCTATGCTACCTCCTGTAAGCAGGAGGCAGTGACCCTGGTCACCCACATGGAACACCACAGATATTTATAATCAAGGAAATCATGCAGAATCTTCCCCACTGAACACACTCCAAAGCAAAGTCAAACATCCCTACACAATACCCAACATAGTCACATCCTCAAGAAGTAGAACAACAAACTCTTGCTGCAATGAAAGTAAATCAAAAAATAAGACGGGACTATTTCAGCCCATGTGAAGAAATCAGTGAAATAATATTGAAAATATAGAAAAATGCAGTCCTATGACACCCTCAAAAGACCACAGTAATCTCTACCAATGGATCCTAATGAAAAAGAAATCTTCAAAATGCCAGATAAGGAATTCAAAATAGTAAGTTTGAAGCAGCTCAACAAGATGCAACAAAAATCTGAAAACTGATATGAAGAAATCAGAAAATGAATTTAGGACATGAATAAGAATTTTACCAAGCAGATAGATCTCTTAAAATAAAAACACAGCAAATTTTCTGAAAATACAAAAAATATATTGAAGGAATGACAAAATACAGTTGAAAACTTCAACACTGAATGAGATCAAGCAGAAAAACGGCTCTCAGAATTTAAAGACAGGTATTTTCTTAATTAATCCTGAATAGATTAATTCAAAAAAAAAAAAGAGTAAAAAAGAGTGAACAAACCTCTAAGAAATATGAGACTACATAAAAAAAAAAAAACTTAAAAATCATTGGTATTCCTGAGGGAGAAATTGAAGAGTTTAGAAAATCTATTTAAGTAATTAATTGACTACAACATGAACTTTGCCTTGGAAGTGAAAACACTGCAACCTAAAATTTTGTACCCTCATATTAATTTAATATAAAAAAGAAGAAATGTGAAAAAAAGTTTCCATGACTATCTAGTAAGAGTTTTAGAAATCCAGCTGTAGAAAGCCCAGCAAATGCCAGAAAAATACATTGTTAAGATGGACTTCACCATGACATATACTCATCAGACTATCTAAAGTTAATGTGAAGGGGAAAAAAACCCCCTAGGTCAGCAAAAGAGAAATTTCTAGTCATAGCGAAGAAAATTGTCCCATCACTCTCAACAGAAGACTTATAAGTTGGAAGAGATAGGAATCTTATTTTCAAGGTGCTTATAGAAAAAAAAGAAAGAAAATACTGCCAATGACAAATTTTAAATTCTGCCAAAATTAGCTTCATAAATGAAGGAGAAATAAAATCTTTCCCAGACAAGCAAATGCTGAGGGAATTTGTCACCCCTAGACTGGGCCTACAACAAATGCTTAAAGGAATTCTAAACATGGAAACAAAATGACAATGTTCACCAGCATAAAAGCACATGAAAGTAAAGAACACATAGATCTTATGAACACTTATGCAAAGGAAAAAAGAGTAAGAAATCAAATGGCAATGCAACAGAACTTCAAACAAATCATAAAGACAGAGAGAAAAGAGAAAACATAAAGAATCCCAAAGAACTAGATAATGTTAAGAACTGATGATTAACTATATGACAGGAAGGAAATCTCACATACCCATATTTATCTGGAATATAAATGGATTCAATGCTCCACATAAAAAGACAGATTTGGATTGACAAAATGGATTTTAAAAACGACCCAGCTATATGCTATCTACAAGCAAGTCCTATTACTGATAAAAAAAAAAAAAAAAAAAAAAAAAAACACTTATAGACTGAAGACAAAGGGATGGAAAAACATATACCTGCAAATGGAGACTAAAAGCAAACAGGAGTAGTTATGCTTATATCAAATAAAACAGATTTGTAATGATAAACAATAAAAAAAAAGACAAAGAAGATCATTATATAATAATAAAGGGATAAGTTTGATAATACATTATAACAATTGTAAATATGTATGATGACACTGGAGCATTCAGATTCATGAAAGAAACATTACTAGATTACTAGACTTAAAGAAATAGATAAACAGTAATACAATGATGGTAGGGATCTTCAACACCCCGCTTACAGCACTGGATAGATCTTTGAAACAGAAAATCAACAAAGAAACACTGAACTTAAATTTGACTTCAAACCAAATAGACATAATGGACATTTACAGAACATTCTACCCAATTACTGCAGAATATACATCCTCTTATCAGCACATGAAACATTGTCCAAGGTAGACCATATATTAGGCTACAAAAAAAGTCTCAATTTTTTTTTAAAAATCAAAATCATATCAAGTATCTTCTTGGACCACAGTGGAATAAAACTAGAGATTAATACTAAGAGACACTCAAAACCATACAAATACATGGAAATTAAACAACATACTCCTAAACAATCTTTGTGCCACCAATAAAATTAAGATGTGAATTAAAAATAATTTTGAAAGAATGAAAATGGTGACATGACATGCCAACATATTTAGGATAAAGCAAAAGCATTAAATTCTTACATCAAAAAAATTAAAAGATCAGTTAACAACCTAATGTTATACCTCAAGGACCTAGAGAAACACAAGCAAACCAAATCCAACATGAGCAGAGGAAAAGAAAAGTAAATATTTGAATAGAACAAGATGAAATTGAGACAAAAAATACAAAGAATCCTACAAAATCAAAAGTTGGTTTTTTGAAAAGATAAAAAAAAATGATAAATTGTTAGGTAGACTAACCAAGAAAAAAGGAAGAAGATCCAAATAAATATAGCCAGAAACATAAAAGAAGAAATTATAACTGATACCCCAGAAATACAGAAGATCATCAGAGATGACTGTGAACAACTATATACTCACAAACTAGAAAACCAAGAGGAAATGGTTAAATTCCTGGGAACATGAAACCTCTCAAGATTGAACCAAGAAGAAATAGAAATCCTGAATAGACCAATAATGAGTAGTAAGATTGAATCAGTAAAAAAAAGATCTTCTAACAAAAATGGAAATATAACTGCATTCTACCAAATGTACAAAGAGGAAGTAAGAGGAACTGTAAATTACCAATACTCCGGATATTGCTCCCAAAAATTTAGGAGGAAATTCTTCTTAACTAATTCTATAAAGTCAATATTACCCAGGTACTAAAGCAGACAACAATGCAACACAAAAAAGAAGGTTACAGATCAATATTCCTCATGAGCATAGATGCAAAAATCCTCAACAAAATAGTAGCAAACTGAATTCAGTGGCACATCAAAAAGATAACGCACCATGATCAAATGGTTTTTATTCCAGGTATGCAAGGATGGTTTAAACATAAGGAGATTAGTAAATGTGGTTCATCACAAACAGAATTAAGGTTAAAAACCATGTGATGCTCAATAGATGCAGAAAATTACTTGATAAAATTCAGCATTTCTCCATGACAAAAATCTTTCGAATCAGGCATAGAAGGAACATATCTCAAAATAATAAAGGTTATATACAACAAATCCTGGATGGTAAAAATTGAATGCAATCCTAAGAACTGGAAGGAGAGAAGTATACTCTCTTCCACCACCTTATTTAACACAGTGTTGGAAGTCCTAGCAGAATAATAAAGCAAAAGAAAGAAATAAGGCATCCAAATTGGAAAAGAGGAAGTCGAATTATCTCTGATATAATCATATGTATTTTTTTCATAAAATCTTATACTTAAAAATACCCTAAAGATTCATCTAAGAAACATTTAGATTTGGTAAATGAATTAAGTAAAGTTTCCAGATACAAAATTAATGTACAACAATCAGTAGCATTTCTATACACCAATAACAATCATGCTGGTAACCAAATCAAGAAGTAACCCCATTTACAATGGCTACAATAAAATACCTATGAATATATGTAAACAAGCAGATGATAGGTCTCTATAAACAAAACTGAAAAACACTGATGAAAGAATGTGTTGATGACACAAACAAACCAAAAAATCTCAAGCCTAGGAAATGAAAAAATTAATGTTATTAAAATGACTATAATGCCCAAAGATTCGATGCAGTCCTTGTCAAAGTACTAACATCAGTTTTTATAGAATTAGAAAAAAGAATCCTAAAATTTATATGGAATGAAAAAGAACCAGAATAGTCAACATTATACTATGCAAAAAGAACAAATTAGGAAGCATCTTATAAACTGACCTCACATTATGTTATAAAGTTATAGTAATCAAAACAGCATGGTACCAGTCAGTCAATTACAGAGGATGACTATTTGCAGCCAGTTGGACAAAATGATGAGAATGTTTATGATTAAGCAGCTGAGACTGGTCAATAGAGAGAGCCGAATCTTCTTGTAAGACAACACTCAATCACATGTTGCACAAACAATGTTGTTTAAATTACAGAATCTGGATTTGGAAATTCTCTATAATGCATCATATTCACCAGATCTTGCACCAACTCACTATGATTTCTTCTAGGTTTTGGACTTCTTGCAAGGAAAAATACACAGCTCTGAACATCTTAGGAAAAGTACCTCTTGGGATTTCATTGCCACTCATTTCATTTCATTCACCCCCCTCTCATGGCTTATTTGCTGCTGGCATAAGCAATATACTGTTATGATGAAAAACTGCATTGATAGTTTAGGTGCATACTTTGATTAATTGTACTGCTTCTTATTTGAGAAATAATAAACTAAACTTTTGATTCAAAATTGCACGTTTCATATTTGTTAAGAAGTAAAAAAATAACAGATTTTGGAAAAGATATGGAGAAAAAGGAATGCTTATACACTGTTAGAGGGAACGTTAAATAGTACAACCTTAATGGAAAACAGCATGGAGATTTGTCAAAGAACTAAAAACAGAACAACCATTCAATACCACATTTCCACTACTGCCTGTGTACTTAAAGGAAAAGAAATCATTATATCAAATGATATCTGCATCCATATGTTTATCACAGTACCATTCATAACAGCAAAGGTATGGCATAAAACTAAAGCATCCATAAATGAATGACTAGTTAAAGATAATGTGATATGTGTATACAATGAAATACTACTCAAGCATAAAAAAGAATGACATCTTGTCTTTTGTGGCAACATGGGTGGAACTGGAAGCCATTATCTTAAGTAAAACAACTTAGAAACAGAAATATTGCATGTTGTTACTTATAAGTAGGAGTTAAATAATATGTACACATGGACGTAGAGAGTAGAATAATTGATGTTGGAATCTCAGAAGGGTGGGAGCATACATTGTACCCATAAGCAATTGTAACTATTAATAATTGTGATTATTCAATTAATAAGCAATGATGATATCTCATTGTGGTTTTAATTTGCATTTGTCTGATGTTGAGTGATGAACATTTTTTCATATGCTTGTTGGCAGCTGCTTAATGGATGAAGTGTAAATTGTTTGAGCAACGGCTACATGAAAAGCCCAGACTTTACCCCTATGCAATATATCCATGTAACAACACTGCACTTGTACCCCTTAAACTTATACCAAAAAAGCTTATATGACCATATATTCAAATAAAGTCATAGGAGGACCTCTTGTGTTGACATTATGCTTTGTGTGTGCATGATACATGTGTAGATAGTTGTGGGAGGTGGCGGGAACGCCTTCACTGCTGTTTCTCCATCTCTGTTGCATTTTTCACTCATGTAATCATTCCATGGAATAAACTTCTTTTTTAAAAAAAATCATTTAGAGCAAAGTTAGCAGGACCTGTATTAAAAATATAATAAAATAGTCTATGGTCATGTTGTATTTTGTGACAAAATACCATAAGATGCTTTTGTAGAGTCTTATTAAATGAATGTTATTAATAGTTGGAAATTAATCTAACTAATAGATTTTAGAAGACAATGAATAGAATTGTAATTGCATTTCTGGAATTAGTGCTTAGCACTCTAAATGCAAATGACTCATTTTCCTACTTTAAACTCAGGAATCCCAGTTTCTCTATAGCTGTTGTGGTTGAGTTTTACATGTTAACTTTCATTTCAAACTAACACATACAGTGGAGACAGACTCTGACTTCCCCACAGAACTTTCTCCCCTCTTTTGCATTTCTCTTATCTGTTACATCACAGTCAATGCAGTGTCTCAAGTCCTGAATCCAGGGTTTCCTCTCCTTCTCCATCTGCATCCATTCTGTAAACGTCCAGTTGGCTCTGCCTCTGAACTTCTGATCTGCTCTGCTGCTAATCCCATCTCAGCTGCCACCATCTGCCTCTGGATGCCTTCAGCACTTTTATATTTGTCTTTTCCACTTCTACTAGTAACTCCCTACAACTCATTTTCCATGCAGCTGCTAAAGTGATTTTTTATAAAATGTGCAAACCAGATCATGTCGCTCCCCTACCTGAATCCCACCAATGCAATCCACTGACATCTAACAAATTTCTTACTCCATCCTCTAAATCTTAAATAATGTGGTCCCTATCTAACTTTTTCAGATGATCTGATATTTGTCTCCCTTTTGTTTGCTATGCTCAATATGTACTGACCAATTTGTTCTTCAAAATCTCCAGTTGTGTTTCTGCATCAGATATTTTGTGTTTGTTTTTCTGCTGCATGCCCTCCGCCCCTTACTATGCCTGAATCCTCATCTGTCAGGTCTGGAGTTCTTCTGAAAGCCTGCCTGGAACACCTTTCCATTATTGCCCTATTCTATTTGTTGTATTCCATTCATCACTATCCCAAACTATTTCACTTAAATCCAGTTGTTTGTAGTTCATCTCCCTCAACTAGAATGAAGCTTCGTAAGAACAGAGACGGTTGGAGCCAAGATGGTGGTCTCTAGCCAGCTTTCTGCAGAGGCTCCTGTGCAGAAGGAGAGTTAAAGGACAAAAATTTAGCAAGAAAGCTGATAGTTTGGATCTGAGCCAAAAGAGAAGGTCAAAGAATGCACATCAACCCTGCTGGGGCGACCTGCAACCCCAAGGAAACAAACAAAAAGATACAGAGCACATCACCAAGCGGACAGGAGTTCCCTCCCCAATGAGAGCAGCTCGCAGTATACTCCATACCTCCATACAAAAAAGCAAGCAGAGTTCAGATGTCCTCCCACTCTACCCCACTGGAGAGACCCTCTAAAATCCAGACTTCCTTCCCCTACTAGGGCGCCATGACACTCTCCCAACAGGCATAAAACTGTATAAAACTGTATATATTCTCTACCTGCAAGTTTGAACTCCTGGCACTCCCCTCCACTCTCAACTTGAGGTTGGAGGCCTGTCCCCCACAGAGTCCAGATTCTCTCGAGGGTTCTGGATGGGGCATGGACAGTTGCTGATCTGTGCTGTTTTCCTGGCTCGGGAGTGGTGAGAGGAAAGTGAGCTGAGAGGAGGCCAAGCTGGAGATGCGGTCCCCTTAGGCACGTTGCGGAGACACTCCCAGTCTCTCTGGGCAACCAGGGGAAGCCAGGCGGCTTCTTCGGTGGCAGCCACTGGCAGACCGGCAACCAAGGCATGTGAAGGATAGCCTGAGGCGGTACCAGCCTGGATGGAGCG
This sequence comes from Perodicticus potto, assembly GCA_963574655.1. Lineage (NCBI taxonomy): Eukaryota > Metazoa > Chordata > Mammalia > Primates > Lorisidae > Perodicticus > Perodicticus potto. The sequence goes on along the minus strand of CAUYRH010012941.1, from coordinate 1,813 downwards.
CAGGGATTAGAATACCTGTAGAGTCAGCCGACTCCCAGGGCAGAGGCTGCTTTATTTAGTTTCAGATGCACCTGGCCCTCAGGATATGAAAGCTGAGACAAAGGGCTGGAACTCACAGACTGAGTCAGACCTATTTGCAGCCCAATGTCTGATCAGGGGACAATAGCCATGACAGAAACAAATTCTGCAAACTTGTTTGGTTCTATCAGCAACATCAATCAGGGACAGGGCCGGAACTAAGTGAATCGCCCCAGCCCCTTTCAAGTACCCAGGTTGTCAGTCCTCACCTCCTCCTGCCAAACAGTGACAGGGAGTGGCGGACTGGCTGAGGAGCCACAGACCTCCCTGTAACCCAGGCAGGCACAAACTTCTGGAGCATCAGCTCATTGGAGGAAACTGGATCACAGCTCTGCAGGGTTACCACCAACTGGGTGTGAGAGAGGGGCAAGGTGGGGAAGAAGGCATCAACCTTCCCAGACTAATCTACTTGCTGGAGGGGGGTGGCTTCCTGAGCTCACAGAGTTCTGGAGCGAGTTATACTAGAGCTTCCAGCAGATTCCTGATATCTAGTTGACAGACACTTTTTAACTCTTCCATTTGAGACTGGTGCTGGCTGGGACAATTGATTGAGACCTCTTCAACTGGGCCAATCACCCAAGGACTTTCCAAAGTGGTACCCTGGGTGTGTGGTAGTGGGAAGGTTTGATTTTGCTTTTCCAATTGTTGCCTATGGGAAGCGTGGTGACTTAACTGCTGGTATTTCTCCACAGCTCAGATTTCAATCCAGAGTAACTGATTCTCTAGGGTAAGACAGAGACCAGCTGAAAATAAGACAGAGCCACTTAACCCCACCACACCAAGAAGGTACCCAGTTTCACAAGCAGTAGCACTGTATGGGTCCTTTGCAAAACTCTAGGGAAAAAGATACACACGCCAGTCCCAGCTTTCAAGCAAAGGACTGGTCAATCACTACCCTTAGAACCCTCAGCCCAATTTGTCCTTAGCTACTCATCCAGCCAAAGGGTGTAAAATTAATCACGGGGCGGAACCAATGGAAAAGCTCTGGAAACATGAACAACCAGAAAAGATCAACCCTCCCCACCAAGGAACAATTTGGCGGACACAAATGATGATCCTATGCATCAATAGATGGCTGAGATGTCAGAAATCGAATTCCGAATTTGGATTGCAAACAAGATTAATAAAATAGAGGTAAAATTGGATTTAGAAATTCAGGGTACATTTAAAAAATTGTCTCAAGAAGTCAAGGAATTCAAAGACCAAATGACCAAAGATTTTGACACATTGAGACAAGAAGTTGCAGCCCTCAAAGATCTGAGAAACACAGTAGAATCCCTCAGCAACATCATGGAACAAGCAGAAGAAAGGATTTCTGACATTGAAGACAAAGCTTTAGAACACTCCTAAACCTAGACAGAGGAAGAGGAATGGAAGGCAAAAATGGATCATTCTCTCAGACAGCTCTGGGATAACTCGAAGAAAACCAATATTCGCCTTATAGGGATACCTGAAAACAATGAAGTGGCATCACAAGGCACAGAGTCTCTTCTTTATGAGATTATGAAAGAGAACTTTCCAGACATGCCAAGAGATTCTGAAATTCAAATAGCAGACAGTTTCAGAACCCCAGCACGACTCAACCCAAATAAGGCATCCCCCAGGCACATCATAATTAAGTTCACTAAAGTTAATATGAAGGAGAAAATTTTGAAAGCAACCAGACGCAAGAAATCTATAACCTACAAGGGGAAGAATATTAGAATAACTGCAGATCTCTCTGATCAAACCTTTC
>CAUYRH010012940.1:0-31227 GCA_963574655.1 Perodicticus potto | reverse complement strand
GGTTGACATAGCATTCATGGCATTTTCTTAGTTATTGTGTACAGACATTTATATTCTACCTTTAGTAAGTTTCACCTGTACCCTTCTAAGATGCAACGTAAATGTGGACACATCAATAACTCATTACTCTCCTCAACCCATCCTCCCCCTCCCATCCCCTCCCTTGCCCTTTTCCCCAATTCTTGTGTTTTAAAACAAATATTGATATTTTATATAACAAATATCATGGTGGTTTAATAAATAGAGCAGATTCTTCCAGAAATACATGCAGAACTAAAATGTTGCAAATAAAATTATGATGTTTTAAATAGACCACAGTGTGTATATCAGTCATACTCTTACTCAGCCACCTGCTACTTGCTAAATGGGCCTGTGTGTAGAGTAACCATAAGACAGTGATAGGGGCTGAGCATGGACTTAACAACAGGACACCCTCCTCACCAAATGTGATACAACTGCTACTACCAAGTGCCCAGCTCCCAAATAACAAAAGCCAATACTTAGTCTCTAATAATCATTATACATATAGGGGACCAGCCACCCCTGGGTGCTCCTGCTGTAACAGCAGATTGTGTCAACTTCTTTCTGCATACAAGAGGCAGTAATACTTCCTCCCAGTATAGACACATATTCCAGATATAGGTTTGTCTTTCCTGGCCATCCCATTCTTCTGCTAGAACCACAATTCTTGGACTTTCAAAATGCCCCATTTACTGTTTGCACCTTCCACATAATATTGCTTCCATTTATATGACTCATTTAACCACAAGGAAAGTATGACAATTGTGCTTATGCTCTGATTTCAGTGGTCTTACCATTTATCCCACTTCTCATAAATTGTTGGCTCAGTAGAACAATTAATTGATCTACAGAAGACTCAGGTGTGCTGCCAGCTGGGAATGCCACCACGCAGATTGGGTGTGCTCTCTCATAGAATAGGGCGTATTCTTATATACAACAGCCAGTGTCAAGTGCTACTCCTCAATAGCGTGGAAAAAAGCATCTCGGACTGGAGAGCATGTATTACACATGTGTATTATCACTCCTAATAATGTACCTGGAGAGGTTTGGCCTCCTGTTTTCGTGATATTGGTCTCTGTTTGCTTAAGGGTTTTGTTTCAAAAGAAGAAACACTTTCGTAACATACAAAAAAATGTCCCTGCAAATTGGAAACAAATAAAAATATGAGACAGCATAATAATGCCTCATTGATACAATTTCTTAGGTAATGGAGTAATTTCACATAAGCAAAATTTCAGCCTGCTAAATTTATTTATTCCCTTAAAAGTTACTAGATGGAAAAATTATATCCAAATATGGCCCTTCTACTTGTCTTTGTCATGCACCACAGATGGGGCTAGCAGTCTGAGCCCTGGAGACCAAGCCAGGACTTTCCTCTCTGTCCCCACTTCCCCTTCATTCCCAAGGCCTGTCTCCCCAGCCAGGCCTGCCTTGCCTCTGCTGGTGATTTCCCATGTAGATGTCATGTAGTGAGTCCAGCGATCTGTTGCTCAGCTAGTCAACCTGCCTCCAGCCAATTGCCGAGTGGAGATGGCTGCACTCTCTACAGAGACAGAAAATAGTATTTTATAAACTGCTAATTTAAATATGTAATTTGATACATTGTAATTCATATACTTAAACACATTAGTCAACAGATACAGTTAAACAGCAAAGTTAAATGTTAATAGCTTTTCAATTTTTAATTTACCTTTTAGTTTAAAATTTGTATTTAACCCTACACTGAATTAAAATAGTTATGCTTCTTCTTTTTGTGGATAAAGCTCAAATGTACCTACAGTGTATAAATAGATATGCATTGTGATATTAAAATCTGATGGATAGGTGATTAGAAACAAAGACTCCCAAGAAGGGCAGTAATAAAAAAACTGGTTTAAAACAGGCTTGAGGCAGGTACTCACCAGCAAGCTCACCAGCCCATAGGGTTATCAGTGTCCTGTTCTATTAGGGCCTGGGACAATTTTTCTCAAATTGAAAACTCGATGAATAAGCCCCTGGGTTTTCTGAACAATGGAGGTCTATGCACCTAAGTTAGAAAAGAAACTCATTACCTAGAAAGAGAAAGAGATAAGCTCTGAACTTTGACTTAAAAAAGATTTTGAATTTTCATCTCACAATGCTAAAGCTAGATATATGTCATAAAGTTCCACTAATTTTAATTCTCCAATATTGCATAGATCTTCCTGTAGGATTCAGTGCTCTTCCAACTCCACTCTCTTCTAGACAGATTCAAATGACGCATACATATTCCTTCCATTCAAAATTGCCCAACTCAAAATCAATGTAAAAATAATTAACACCACCTCTCATCTAAGTCTCCCCTCCAGAATAAGACTGGGTTTATGAATCTCATTACTAATTGTGTACATAGGCCGTTGGTAATTCAAAGTTGGTTTTTAGTGGTTTAGGTGGTCAGGTTGTCAGACAGTGAAAACAAAGCAGAATATTGGTTGTCCTTATAACAGGACTACAGAGAGGTGGGTAGAGTTCGCAAACCATATGTGTGCTCCGGGGAGACCAGAAGGCTCCTCAGTACATTCAGAGTCTCATTACATGAGCTCAAGTGACACTGACTCATGCGGACATGTTTTTTAAGACAGCTATTTTTTTCTACAAGTCAACTGTTTATTAAGAATTTGCTTCCAAATTTCCGACTGCACTCTGAATGGCTGAAACAGAAACCTGGCTCCGAAGTAACTGGGTACATCACTGCAAATGATTATGTTTTAAACTGAACTAGAAAGTTTATAGCACTTTATAGAGCAGGCAGTGATCAGTGAGGACTTCTTATGGGAGATCAAAGCTTAGCTCTGTCTTGAATAAGATGCTTGATTTGGATGAGAAAAGCTCAGCTTCCTGGGAGAAATTTGCAGCAAGAACAAAGGCAAAAGGGAGCAAACCAGAAAGTAACTTTTAGTGGACCTGATTAGCCTGGGCTGACTGTGGAGGAGGGTTTGCTTTAGGAAATAATGAAACAAAAAGACATGTCAGATGGGCACAGAATACCACAGGCCTTGAAGTCCTGTTAATTTTGTTGCTGTTCATCTTCCACTTAATTCACCAAGTTCATCACAACAGAAGGTAGTATTGACTGTTTTTTTCTTTGTTTGTTTTTCACTATCAAATCTTGATATTTTCTTTTTTTCCTTTTCTTTTTTTTGAGATAGTTAGTTGTCCCCCATGTAGAGTTGGGTCGGGTAGAGTGCCCTGCCTGGTGTCATAGCTCACAGCAAACTCTAACTCTTGGGCTCGAGCAGTTCTCTTGCTTCAACCTCCCGAGTAGCTGGGACTACAGGCGCTCACCACAATGCCCTACCATATATATATATTTAGAGATGGGGGTCTCGCTGTAGCTCAGGCTGATCTCCAACTTGTGAGCTTAGGTGATGCGCCCACCTTGGCCTCTCAAAGTGCTAGGATTATAGGTGTGAGCCACGGCAACCCATGGATACTCTCTTTTTCTTTGTTATACTTAACATTGTGCCCTCTGATGGTATAAAATTTACACTGGTTGGTCTTTCTTATTTTATCTGCTATCCTGTGTTAATTCTTCCTAGATCCCATTTTAAATCTCCACTTTTAACCAGATAGTAAAAACCATGAAAACATAAATTGTTAAAAAGTTTAAAGCAGCAATAATTGGGCAGCGTGAAGAACATTCTTTCCAGAGGAGACCACATTTAAATGGGCCCTGGAGTGATAGCACAGATTCTAGTCGGGACCCACCAGTTTGGTGGGGCCACACGGCAGAAAGCAAGTCGGGGGGAGTGCAAAAGGAACAGACAGAAGCTTGAGCCAGACCTCCCCGGGTCTTGCTGGTGCAAATAAGGTTTCATGACAAAAGCAGTGACAAGTCACCAAAAAGACTACTTAAGTAGGAGTTTGGGGAAGAGATGAGGGTAGTAAGATATTTTGGAGGGAAAAATTCCTCTGGGCACAAAGAGGAAATGAATTGGAGGAAGCTTGGGCAAATGTGGGCTGGCTGGTTCAACGTCTTCCAAGTATAGGGCTCATTTTGGAAAAAAAAAAAAATATATATATATATAAAGTATTGAGTAGAAACAAACTAATATTTGTGACATTTATTATGACTTTTATAAAGTGTACTGACCCAATAAACATCCCTGACCTCACAACCCAATATCAGGAAAGAAGCGTATGTTCCTTGGTCACGTGTGTGCTCCTTCCTGATCCATTTTTTTTCCTTTTTGTCTCCTCGTTCTGAGAAAAATAACTGCCCTAAAGTTGTTTTTGTATCTCACTGCTGTTTTTTTTTAATCATTTAACTCTTTATCTATAGTAGTAGAATGCCTGTTTTGCATGTTTGCTTAATTCTTTTATAATAGAGTGTTTATGAAATCCATATTGAATTTTCACTTACTTGATCTATCAGTTTCTGAGAAAGTTGTAATATCCGCTGTGATTTGTGAATTTGACCATTCCTTCTTGATTTTCATTTAAGTTGCCTTATGCATTTTCAAACTACGTTGTTAGATACATCAAAATGTAGTTCTATCTCCCAGGGAAATTAAAGTTTTTATTAGTATGAGTAATTCTCTTTTATCAGCAGCAAGTCTTATTTTTTGCTTTCAAGTCCATTTTTTCTCATCTTAATATAGATTAGCTGCATTTCTTTTAGTTAGCATTTTCATTTTTATGTTCTTTTATTTTCAAACTTTCGATCTTGTGTTGTATTCTTGCCACAATGGAAAATAAAAAAGATATTGATTTTGATGAGTTTCTCTTGTTGGGAAATTTCTCAGTTTTATTTTGTTTGAAAAATCTATGCATAGCTTTTATTCCTGAAAAATATTTTCTCCAGGAAGATACCCCTGGGTTGGCAGTTACCAAGTTCCTCGGTCATTGCTTGCTCTCTTGAATACTTTTGAAGTAGATGACAACTCTAAATATCTTTTCTTTTCAGAAAAAAAAAAAGAGATTACCTAACTTTTCCTACTGATTTTTAGATGTTTTGTCTTTGGTTATTTTTCAATTTCAGAATAATGTTACGTATAACTTTGGTTTTATGCTTTGGTTTTTTGGTGTTTGTGTGTGTGTTTTTTCATTAAGCCTACTTCCAGGCTTTATAACTTTATATTTCGGTTTTTATTTCTGATTTTTAAAATTCTTATAAAATGTTCCCACCCCATTTTACCTCTCCTCACTTCCGGTTTAGAGTTGTTATACACGTGTATTTTAGATTTTCATGTTATCCTTTATATCTTTAACCTTTTCCCATCATTTTTTCCCTTTGAACTACATTTAGGCAAGCCTTAGGATTTCAGTTGATTAATTCTCTCTTTAGTTCAGTAAAATGTATCTATTGATTTTTTGATCCTAATATTATACTTTCCACAGCTAAAAGCTTTCTTTCATTTCTAAAAAATGTTACCTTTCACAGGGTTGATATGAGTTATCATGTACCAACATGTCGAGGTTAATTTGTCTTAGTTTTATTGATTTTTTTATACTTGTTATTTTGAAATATTAAGGGGGTACAAATGTTTTTGTAACATGGCTGTAGTCAGGTGTTCCCATCACCCAAACAGTGTTCATTGTACCTATTAGGTGGATATTTTTCCCTCCGTTTCTCCCCCCTTTTCCCTGCTGGATTTCCAATGACTTTTTTCCTTCTGTGCTTTATTCAAATATATTTAGAGATAATAACAGTCCGTTTTTCCTTGAAAATATTTTCAATTATTTCTTATATTTATTTAAATATACATATTTTTAATATTCTGGTCTTACAATATCAAAATGTCAAAAATTTTCAGGTTTTATGCTGCTGGAAGTTCTTCTGCCTGGCTTGTTCATATTTTCTTTACCCTTTTGTATTTTTATCATGAGTTCTTCCTTTTTAGATCTTTATCTTGGAGAACACATTTTGGCCTTATTTTAAGTGACTCATTCCAGAGAGAATTAGCATTAACATCTGCCAGTTACCCAGATGTACTACCAACACCCAGAATGGTTTTAAGCTGAATTCTTAACTTTATTTTTCTAAAATAAATTTAGTGTACATAGTATATTTGAGGTGTACAACATGACATTATGGGATATATACAGAGAGCAAAATGGCTACTATAGCAAAGCAGTTAATTTATCTGTCATCTGACAGTGATTTTTTTGTCACGAGAGCAACTAAAATCTATTTATTTTACAAAAATTCTTGAGTTATTATTAACTTTCATCCTCACATTTCACATTAGATCTCTCAACTTGTTCACCCTACATAACTACTATTTTGTGTGCTTTGACCTGCACCTCCTCCTCATCACGGCTGTGCTAAACAGCATTTCATTCTCTATGTATTTGAGCAGTTTAAAAAATTATTAGTCCCCTGGGAGGCCGAGGCATGTGGATCGCCCGAGCTCATGAGTTCAAGACCAGCCTCAGCTAGAGTGGGACCCCCATCTCTAAAAAAAATACCCGGGCTTTGTGGCGGCGCCTATAGTCCCAGATACTTGGGAAGCTGAGACAAGATGGGCCCAAGAGTTGGAGGTCTCTGTGAGCTGTGACACCACAACAATCTACTGGGGGGCAAATAAGTGAGACTTTCTCTTAAAAAAAAATTATTCATCTATAGATATGTGAGATTATGCTCTGTTTTTCCTTCTGTGTCTGGCCAATTCCACCTAGCATAATGTCTCCAAGTCCATTTATGTTGTGACAACTGCAGGATCTCTTCTTTAAAGGCTGAATAATTTTCCATTGCATATAGGGTGGCCATAAAAATCTTGTGCAATTTTAAATTGCACATGAACTTTTATGTGCACCCTATATAGACACATATATTTCTATGTGTGCATATACATATATATACATATGTGTGTGTATATATATGTATACACACACACACACATATTTATATACACAATACATTTTATCTAGCCATTCAATCATGAATGGGCATTTTGGTAGTTTCTGGATCTTGGATATTGTGAATACTGCTACAATGAACATAGAAGTACCAATATCTTTATGAGGTGGTTGTGTAAACAGAGGATTGCTGAATCGTGTGATAGTTCTATGTATCATGTCCTGGGAACCTCCATACCACTTTCTATAATGGCTGTACCAATCTACAGTTCCAACAACGGTGCACCAGGGACCTTTTCACACCCTAACGAACATTTTTTATCTATTGTCTTTGATAATAACGACCCATATAAGTGTGAGGTGGTATCTCATAATGATTTTAATTTGCATTTCCCCTAAGATTAGTGATGTTTAACACTTTTTCATATATTTGTTGGACACTTGTCTTCTTTGGAGGAATCTTTCTTTCAGGTCCCTTATCCACTTTTTAATCGGGCTATTTGTTTTTCTGCTCTTGAGTTGTAAGAGTTCTTTACACATTTTTTATAATAACCATTTATCATGTATCTGGTTTGCAAATTTTTGTCTCAGTCCATAGGTTGTCTTTTTATTTTGTTCATTGTTTCCTTGTTCCCGCAGAAACTTTATAATTTGATATAGTTGTCTGTTTATTTATTTTTTGTTTGTTTTCGTAGCCTGATCATTGGATATGATATCCAAGAATCCTTGCCAAGGGCAATAAAAAAGAGGTTTTTTTCCCCTACCTCCTCTTATGGTTTCAGGTATTACATTTAGGTCTTTTATTTATTTTGAGTTTACTTTTGCAAGTGAAAATCCAGTTTTCACAACATTATTAACTGAAGAGATTTTCTTTTTTTTTTGCTCAAACATTTGTTTATTTTCCAAACATGTACAGTTGCTACAGTTAACATCCTAGTACTTAAAAAAAAATTCTGTTTAGCTCATTAATGAATAACTGAATCATGTAGATAGCCAGAGGAAAATCTGAAGAACAGACACACAGGTAGTCAGAAATGCTGAAATATGCTTAATGGAAGCAAAGTTGACCTATATCCAGAGGGCAATAATCAACTGTATCACCACCAGACAGTTGCACCACTGTGAACAAGGATTATTTGCGGGGTGGTGCCTGTGGCTCATCGAGTAGGGCACTAGCCCCATGTACCGAAGGTGGCAGGTTCAAACCCAGCCTCGGCTGAACTGCAAAAACAGAAAAATAGCTGGGCGTTGTGGCGGGCGCCTGTAGTCCCAGCTACTTGGGAGGTTGAGGCAAGAGAATCTCCTAAGCCCAGGAGATGAAGGTTTCTGTGAGCTGTGTGATGCCACGGCACTTCACCAAGGGCGATAAAGTGAGACTCTGTCTCTACCAAAAAAAAAAAAAAAAATCATTTGCATTGTTATCTGTACTCTACAACCTACTGAGTTACAAAATAGCTTGAAGACAAAGGCTCAGACCACAGAGTCAGATTATCCTGATAGCTGTGTTAGAGCTGGTTTATATGCTACAGAGATTCACTGTAGCTCAGAGATCAGCTAATTTTTCTGTAAAGGGAGTCTTAAGTATTTTAGGCTTTATGGGACAAAAGGAAAAGTCATGGATCTTATGTGTAGATAATTATGTAACAAAAAGAGAAGACAAATTTCCATGAATTTTTTATGATATAATTCAAAACTGTGTTTATGAACTGATGGTAAGCTATAGTTTGGTGGGCTCTGCTATAAAGTTGGAACTAAGAGGCAAAAACTTGGATGAAATATCAGGAATACAATTTGGAAATCAGTACATTCAAAGCCTTAATATACGAGCGTCACAGCACAGCACTGAGGCTGAACAGGAATGAAGTGAATTCTGTGTACAAATACCAAATAAAATCCAGAGACCAGGAAGGAACGTGATACAGAAAAATGGACAGGATACCATCCAAGTGTCCAGCAAACTCTTTCATTCTACTTGTGACAGAAAATACAATGATCCATAACAAGATGTAAGCACAACCAGTAATCACAGATTCACCCTTTACTCTTGAATCCCTGTTACTCAATTGATAATGCTACAGACACCTGTAAACAAGATGTGGCGTGTTAAGAGATTTTCTATTCCCATTGTGTTCTCTTAGTACCCTAGTTAAAAATTAGTTGGCCATGTATGTTTAAATTGACATTTGTGTTCTCTATTCTGTTCCACTGCCATATATGGCTATTTTTAGGCCAGCATCATAATGTTTTCCTTACTTTAGTTTTATATTATAATTTTAAGTCAGGACATGTGATGCTTCCAACTTTGTTTTTCTTTCTTAGTATTGCTTTCACTATTTGGGATTTTTTTTTTTGCATCTCCATGTAAATTTTAGGACTTTTTTCTATTTCTGTGAAGAATACCTTTGGAATTTTGATGGGTATTTCCTTAAATATGTATATTGCTTTGGGCTGTATAGATATTTTAACTTTATTAGTTTTTCCATCCTATGAATATGGGGTATCTTTCCATGTTTTGTATCTTTTTCAATTTCTTTATCAAGGTTTTTAAGTTTTCAGTGTACAATTTTTTCATTCCCCTGGTTAAATTTATTCCTAGATAATTTTTCTGATACTATTATAAGTGATATTGTTTTCTTCATTTCTTTTCCGGTGGGGTCGTGATTTGTGTGTAGAAATACAACGGATATTAAGCTCAATTGTATGTCAATTTGGCATCCTGCAACTTTACTGAATTGATTTAATAGTTCTGATTTTTTTTGTGTGTGAAATCTTTGAAGTTTCTACGTAAAGGATTACATCATCTACAAATACAGACAATTGTTCTTCCTTTCTGAGCTGAATGTCTTCTGTTTCTTTTTCTTGACTAATTGTTCTTGCTAGTACTTCCAGTGCTGTGTTGAATGGCAGTAGTAAGAGGGAGCATCCTTGCCTTGTTCTGAGTCCTGGTGGAAAAAATTTGTCTTGTTCTCTGTTGAGTATGTTTGCTAAGGATTTTAAAATACATAACCTTTGCTCTCTTAAGGAGCTTTCTTTTTATACCTTCTTGTTTAAATATCAAAGTGATACTGGCCTCAATAAATGTGTTTGGAAGTAATTCCTCTGCCTTACTTTTCTGAAGAGTTTTTTGGAAGGTTTTTTATTTCTTTATACTCTTTATTTCTTACTGGTCCATTTAAGCTTTACATTTCTTCCTTCTGTAATCTTGGCAGGTTATAGTTTCCTAAGAATTTATACTTTTCTCCCAGATTATCCAAATTTAGGGGGGTATCATTTGTCTATAATAGTCCCTTATAATTATTATTTATGAGGGATCTATTATAATGTCCACACTTTGATTCTTGATTTTATTTTAGTTTTTTCTCTTTTTTTCCCTCAGCCTACCTAGAGGTTTCTCAATTTTGTGCAATTTTTTAGAGAACAAATTATTGGCTTCATTAAATTTTTTATGATTTTTTGACTCTCTATTTGACTTATTTCTGTTGTGATCTTTATTATTTCCTTCCATCTGCTAACTTTGGTTTTAGTTTTTGTTCTTTTCCTACCTCCTTGAGGTATCAGGCTATTTATTTGTAATATTTCTTCTTTGTTAATGTAGGCATTTACTGTTATAAACTTCAGAACTGTTTTTGTTGCACTTCATATGTTTCAACATGTTGTATTTCTAACAATGTTTATCTCAAGGTATTTTTTAATTTCTTTTTTGATTTCTTCTTTGACTCATTGGGTGTTCAGGAGCATATTGTTTAATTTCTATATATTTATAAATTTTCCAAGATTCCCCTTGCCATTGATTTCTAGTTATATACCATTGTAGAAAGAAATAATATTAGATATGATTTGATGTTATTGAATTTCTTAAGTTTTGTTTCTGGGCCTAAAATATGGTCTTCCCTGGAGAAGTTTCAGTAACAAATAAAGAGACCAAAGAAATAAAAACCTTCCAAAAAATATACACCAGAAAATAATGTGTATTTTGCTGCTGTTGGGTATAAAGTTCTATATATGGCTGTTAGGTCTGTTTGGTGTTAAATGAAATTCAAGTTCAATATTTCTGTGTTAACTTTCCATCAGGTTGGTCTATCCAGTGTTGAAAGAGGAGTACTGAACTTCCATACTATTATTGTATTTCTATTGCTATTTTTTTCATTTCTTATGTCAATTAATATTTACTTTATATAGTTAGGTGCTTCAATGTTAGATGCATATATGTTTATGAGTTTTAGGTCTTCTAGTATTTTTTTTTTTTTGTAGAGAAAGAGTCTCACCTTATTGCCCTCGGTAGAGTGCCGTGGGGTCACACAGCTCACAGCAACCTCCAACTCCTGGGCTTAGGCGACTCTCCTGCCTCAGCCTCCCGAGTAGCTGGGACCACAGGTGCCCGCCACAACTCCCGGCTATTTTTTGGTTATGCAGTTCTGCCGAGGCCGGGTTTGAACCTGCCACGTTTGGTACATGGGACCTGAGCCTTATTCGATGAGCCACAGGCGCTGCCCGATTTTTAGGTCTTCTCGATGGATTGATTTTTTTTCCCATTAAATAATGAACATCTTTGTTTCTTGTAATAGTTTTTGACTTGAGTTCTATTTGATCTGAAGCTGATTTGAGGATAACCACCTTTCTGGTTTTAGAATTCTCTTTTTATTTCTGATTTTTGACAGTTTTATTAAAATGTTCCTGAGAAAAAGACATCTTTAGGATGAATCTATTTGGGTACTTTTGAGCTTCATGGATCTGGATGTTCATATCTCGTCCAAGACCTGGGAAGTGTTAAGCGATTATTCTGTTATGTTGAGCAAGATTATGCTGCCTTTCTCTATCTCTTCCCTCTCTGTGACTCCCATAATGCAAAACTTTGTTTCCTTAATTGTGTCCTATATATCCCATAGAATTACTTTACTTTTAAAATTTTTTCTTTTTTTTCTCTGACTGGATTATTTCAAGATACTTGTGTACAAATTCGAAAGTCTTCCACTTCACTTTTAAGTCTGCTGTTGAAGTTCTCAATTGTATTTTTCATTTCATTCTTCAGCTCCAAAAGTTGTTTGATTAGTTTTTTGTTATTTTTTTTGAATTTTTCATTTAGTTCATGAATTATTTTCCTTTTTGAAAATTACCTATTTATATTCTCTTACATTTTGTAGCATTTCATTAAGATCATTATTTTGAACACTTTTTCAGGAAATTCATAAACTTTCATTTCCTTAAGGCCGTCATTAATGGAGAAAAATTGTATTCCTTTGGTGGTACCATATTTTCTTCTTTTTCATGTTTCTTGTGACCCTGCATTGATATCTGTTCATCTGGTATAACAGATGTCTCTTACAATTTTATACCCTGGCTTTTGTTGAGAGAGGCTTTCACCTGTAGATGAGCCATAGGTGTTAGCTGGGTAGGCTCTGAGTACATGCATGTACCTTCTTTAGCTATAATTAATATTAGTAATTACTGTGGATGACTCAGTGGCCCTGGATGCAAAGTTTTAGGGTAGAAGTGGTGGTAAGGTAGATTACATTAGGTTAGTCAGGTAACGAGGCAGCACAGCTGGTCGACTAACTCAAGTATGGCCTCACTGGGGGTGGGGCACTGGTCTAGTTGGTATGCTCAGGAGTACTGCCACTCTCTCAGTTCAAGCGTGGCTTCCCTCATGAATTTATTCTTAATTTATGCAAGACATTTGAATTCCCTCAAGCTTAATTAAGAGTTCAAAGTAAAAAATCAAATGAGAGTTTTTCATTCCATTCAATACCAAGATTTGAGATAGGTCATCTTTTTCTTATAGTTTATAACAGGTGCTATTTCTGGTTCACTCTTACTAAGGAGCCCTTTGTGACCCCAGATTTTGTGATGGTGCCTTCAGTAATATTTGCCCCATTATCAAACCCCTACATTTTATCCTCTCATTCCATGCCCCATATTCCATAAACACCAAATCTTAACTTTAGTCCTTTTTTTGCCCCATTTACTAATATGCCTCTCAATAAATGCAAGTTCCCTTTCTTTTCCCTCTTAAAGCATGTTTTAAATTCTATTGCCTTTTTTTTCTAGAATTTCTCTTCTAAAATCAGGGTTCAGTGAGTAATTACATCTTTACAACTGTATACTCGATCTTTCAGTATCCATTTTTACCTGAAATGAGTGAGCTTAATAAAACAGGTTTTATTGTTAGTAAATCTGAAAATCTTGGTAAAGAATGTTTAGCAATTACAATTCATACTTTTCGAAGCGTATGCTCAACATTGCATATTTAGGATTGGAAACTCATCAAACCACTGTCCTTTTACTTTACTTCGCCAATATTCAGGAAAAAAATCTTTTTGCCAAACATATATCATATTTACATTGATATTTTATATAAAATTATGATGTATGTTATAAAACCATATAAATATACATATATTTTCAAAAAAATATGCTATTGAAAAAGTGCAAGCAAAAAAATACTTAAGTTAGAAACAATGCTATTTGCAAAAGACCCTGAGGTTATTGAGTAAAAAAGCAAGATGGCAACAGAATGTTGAAAATATAAGAAAATAAATCTTCATAAAGAAGTACGTTTCAAAAGGTAAAATCTTCTAGCGCTAGGGCCTTCCAAGATTATGTTTGTGTAAGATGACACGTCTTTAGACCAGACCGTCCAACATTCGAATCACTTTTTCTGATGTCAATGTATGTTGAAGGCTTCCTATTAGAGTAATGGGGTTGAATCCAAGATTTAAGAGCTCACTACCCTGACACCATCATCACCTACATGTGGAAACTGACAAGTGAATCTGACTTACACAAAACGCTGTCAATTATTATCAAAGCAGAATTGCAGTAATATTCACATGGTCAATAGTTAATGGGGGAACCTGGCTTTCCCCATTTTAAATTATACATTATCTGACCCTTGGTTTATGTGAGACATTAAGAGATATCAAAGATTTCATTTCCCATAAAATGCATTATATAGTTTTATAAGTAGTACATATCCATCTGTGACTTACTACCATCTCAATAATACACTGCAACTTGTACATGGCTTTATAATTAAAAAGTACTTTCATATTTCATATACAGCATCACAGTTTCATTTCATCTATCAAAAACTCTGTTAAATAGACAGGGAAAACATTATTATTCTCTTTTGTACAAATTAGAAAACCGAGTAACAGGAAAAACATGTAAATAACTCACAGTGAAGTGGTGTAACAAGTGAACATTATTTTTGCTTGGATGTATTCAGACTTGAAAATTCTGGAAGCTCAGAAAGAGGAGAACATTAGAAGAAAGTCTTATGACAGACCTGGAGATGAAGGAGGAGCTGGGTAACTAAGCTCTAAGAAGACCCAGCTATCACATAAACACATTTTGGAATTGCTTATTTTTAGAAGATCCGATTACATGAGTAGTAATGAATCTGGTTAATACACAATTGTAAAGAGGGCCATAGAAACTACAGTTCTGAGTTAGCTCTTTATATAGCTGAGATCCAGACGAGGAGGCAGAGAGAGAGGAAAACAAATTCTAGAATGAGACTGAAAAGCATAAGGAAAATATGTGAGCCCCAGATAAATGAATTACAAGGGTATATTTTTGATCCTGGACCATAAGGATTCTGTATTAATTGGGAAGATGATCAAAAGAGGAATCAGAGCAGCACAGACTAACAGCAATCAGGAAATGTTGCAACCTGGGATTGCACATTTGTGTAGACTCTACCTTGGTGCATTAGACTCTCATTTTAATTGATTGAAGAAATATTTGGTTGGGAGGAAGAAACAGCCATGGTAACAGATTATCTGTTCTCAGTTGAGGGGAGTGGTTCTCTTATCTCTCCTCTTACATGAGATCAGGATTTGAAAAGTGAATGTTGGTAGATCCTTTCTGTTCCCTGACTCAGCTACAGTTACTCTGATGGTCCATAACTCAAAAAAATATTCTGCGTTTTATAATGCATGTTGTGAATGTCACAGGACTGAGATTTAACAAATGTTTTGCATGTTTTGGCACAGTTGAAGTTGTTTTTCTGATAGAGTTCCTGAACTAGATAGGTGCTTTTTTCAGCCATGAAGTCTGCTATTTTGTGTCTTGATGTTGTCACTCATTAAAGAGAGAATAAGCTGGGGCTAATACAAGATGACTTAACCTTAACAGTCAGAAACTGAGGACCTAGAGAAGAAATTGAAATCCAACTACTGAAAGGGTTCAGCAAAATATAAGAGTTTGGACATAGTTATTTCTTGAATGTTGTGTAGCTAATGTTCAATATTAATGCATATGAATATAACCACAGGACTATCATTGAAGTGGTATAATCCTTGCAGACATGGTCAAATTGAGAAGCACATCATTCTCTTAGAAGTCACCGTAGAATGTTGTGTGAGGGCTTGCTAGCCCGTAGTCCTTACAATCCTCATGGGCAGGTAAAATGGTCATATATATATGACCTATTGGAATTTTTGATTACATGTAATTGTTAGGATGACCATGTAGTTTATTTCCAAAGTGGGAGACTTTTCAAGTTGAAACATAGTGTTACTTATCATTATGCTGAGATAACAGGTGCATATAGGGGCATGCCTAGCACATTCAAAACATAGTCACTCAAGGCCTTTAAGACAAGATTTAGCTAGTGGGTTTAGGAGACTTATAATCTAGTAACAATAACAATATTCAGTATACAGTAAGTACTGAGTATTATCATTTCTGAGTACTTTGCATAAAGTCTCTCATATATCTTAATAGCAATATTAAGAGATAGATACAATCACTGTATCAATTTTACAATTTTATAGTGTAGCACATAAAAATTAGAGAAATTAACCAAGGTCTCAGAGCCAGGAAGTGCGAGACCCAGGATTAGAACCCCTGCTTCTAATTACCATGGGTTAGAGCAAGATGGGGTGAGGCAAAGGGCAGTGGAGAAAACAGATGTCATCCTACTTTTTTTTCCTTTTCTTTGTTACTTTTCTTAGTGATTTTGATTTTTTAAGAGAATAATAAAAAAATAAAAAGAATAGTAGTACCTAGTAAATGCTTGACTTTAAGAGAGGAATTTGGGGGATACAAGTATATTTATATATTGAAGTTAAGGATCCAAAAAGAGGTAAAGTTATAAAATATTCAAGGGAGAAAAGGAGCAAGATCCCCTTCCCACTAATCCCTCCAGGACGTGGACCAAGTACTCAGGTGAAAGAATTCTTCAGCACACAGAAGATTTCACATGTGCCCTGCAGCTGCGAGTTCCCACTAGACAAACACTAGCAGTAAATCCCTGGAGCTTGCGATTACATTTGCATTATAATTGTGTATAAGGTATGTTTGTTAAATGAATTTTAATTTCATAAGTCACCAATAAGCATTGATATGATTGATATCTTTCTTTCACACTTGACTGTTCTCAGTTTAAAGAAAATTCTCTTTCAGAATAGAGCCACACAAAATAACATCATTAAGTATTGGTCAGTCTATAAAATGCAGTAGAACATTTTGAAAATATATGTATGATATACACCAATGCACAAAACTAAAATTTTAAATATATATTGTAGGTACTTCAGTATATAATTAATATGTAGTTAATAATAATAGACAAATCTTCACTCATTTATATGTTCTTTCACTGAATATTTATTGAATGACGGCTGGGTTTTGTCATATAGGGAAATAACAGTGAGTCAAACAGGCTAAGTGCCTGCTCTTTTGTAGCTAATATTCTAGCAAGCAAAGATAATAAAATTGGTAAACTTGTAAGTATGTCTGTACCATCCAGTGTTTATTCAGTCATGCTTAGTCAAGGAGGTAAGGACTTCTCAACTGGATGGCCCACACATATGTATCACACACCTAGATTCCTCTTTTGCATTGTATTTTACTATCACTAAGAAAGTCCTTTGCTCTCTTCTCTTCCTCTCAGACATACTGCATATTCTAATAACTGAAGAACTATTAGCACCTCATGTAATTGGACTTAATGATTAGCACACAGAAATGGAATAAATTCTGGTGTTCTATTGCACAATAGGGTGACTATAGCTCATGTTTCAAAACAGCTAAAATGGAGAACTTCCGATGTTCTCACCATAAAGAAATGATGAATGTTTGAGATGATGGATTTGCTAATTAGTCTGATTTGATTATTATACAATGTATACCTGCTTTGAAACATGACACTGTACCCTATAAATATGTGGAACTTTTATGTATCAACTAAAGATAAAATAAAACGAAAAAATGTGACTGGTGTTTTTGAATATATCTAATTTTATTTATTGGCTCACAAAAGTACAGATTTGGTTTAGTCAGAATCAATAAGATCACAGGGCCATAAAATGGAGCAGTACTTTGAAAAAGATAACAAACCATAAAATCAACAAACTCCCTGTAACTCTCCCTATGGAGTGATACAAGGAGACACCACATAACTTCATATCTATCTTCTTTGATAATCAGTGACCCCACTTTGTTTCTAGGATCACTGGCCTGTAGCTTCTATAATCCCAAGACTACTTCTTAAATTCTGAGGATTTTGCTGCTTTGTGACACTTTCTCTGTATTTACTACTTAGCTTGCTTGCTTTCTATAAATTCTCTGTTGTTTTCCAGATTTTATGAGGATGACCCCTCTGGCAATTGCAGCAACACCAAAAGTAAATAACTGGGATTTGATCAAGCTAAAAACCATCTGTACTGCTAAGGGTACCATAACCAAAGCAAACAGAAAGCCTTTAGGATGGGAGAAGATTTGTGCATATTGTGAATCTGACAAAGGCCTAATAACTAGAATCTGCAGAAAACTCAAATTAAACAACAAGAAAAGAGTAAACAACCCCATTTCTATGTGGGCAAGAGACTTGAAACAGAAATTTCTCCGAAGATGAGAGACAAATGGCCAACATGTGAAAAAATGCTCATTGTCATTAATCATTGGAGACGTGCAAATCAAAACCACTCATAGTCCGAAAATTCCAGATCCTAGCATGGATGTGGAGAAAAGGGAACACTTCTACACTGCTGGCAGGATTGCCAACTAATACAACCTTTATGGAAAGAAATACTGAGAATTCTCAAAGAACTGAAAGTTAATCTTCCATTTGATGCTGCAATCCCATTACCAAGAAGAAAAAATATCACGTTACCACAAAGACATTTGCACCAGAATGCTTATTGCAGCTCACTTCATAATTGCCAGGTCACGGAAGCAACCCAAATGCCCATCAACCCATGAATGGATTAACAATTGTGGTATACGTATACCATGGAATACTATTCAACCACAAGAAATTATGGAGACTGTATGTTTATATGTTTACCTGGGTGGAGTTGAAACACATTCTTCTTAGTAAAGTATCTCAAGAATGGAAAAAAAATCCAATGTACTCAATACTTATATGAAACCAATATATAAACAATTACATGCTCATACGAATGATAAAACATAAACATACTCCAGCAAAGGGGAAGGGTGAAGTGGAAGAGGAAAGGAGAAGAGGTGGGCAATTGGAGGGAAAGGGAGTGCATTTGGCGGGATCTCAACTAAAGTGCACAATACGAGGGTGTTCAGCGCACCGCTTGGCCAAAGGGCTCTTCTACAACTTGAACTTTACCTTGAAAGTGAGAACAATATGACCTAAAAATTTGTACCTTCATATTAATTTGAAATTAAAAATAAGAGAAAAATATTATTTTGTTTTCCCAAACCACTACTACATGATTGACATGGCTTTAAACAATGTATTTTGCTCAAATTCTGTAAACTACCTTTCCATACGTCTGGTTCCCAGGCTTCTTTAACCTTAAATGTTCCTTTTAATGCTTTTCAGTTATTCATTGGAAAGATTTATTCGAGGCAATATATTTAGAAATCCTAAAATTTGTGGGAATCATTGTAATTCAAGCCTATATTGGTTTGATTTAGAGCAGCAGTTCTCAACCTGTGGGTTGCACCCCACAGGAACTGTATTAAAGGGTCGCAGCATTAGGAAGGTTGAGAACCACTGATTTAGAGGTTTCCTACCACTTTTAGGGAAGTGGTAAATTAATGTCAGGATTTTATCTTAAGGTGAATAAGGCAGATAGAGATAGGTTAATCCTTAAAGCAAATTTTGTTGGATTCATGTTCAAATTTAGGGAATAAAGTCATTTGGCCCAGATAGACTTGGTGGTAACTGACTGCAAAGAGCTAATCTATAAGAATAGGTTGGGGAGGAATTCAGTGATGAACCCTAAAACTCTCCTTTTAATTCCTACAAGTCTTCTTATGCTTCTGAAAAATCATCACATCATAAGTTGTGGGGACAGATGGTTAACAGAACTAACGGTGATGATGGTAAATAACATGAAATTCTAGGTATGTCATGTTGGTGGCAGTGGAGAAGCCAGTTTAATTTTCTCTGGATACTGAGTGAACCTTATTGTTCTGCAATCCGTGTGAGCTGGTGTTGAATGAATAGCATGAATAGTGGGTTCTTTAAGATGGGAATTCTTTGCTATAGTGAACTTTTCATGATGGATTCTAAGGGCTTCTCTCTCCATCAGTTCTGCTTAGAATTATATTAGAAGCCACGTGGCAAGAGATTTATACTTTTATAAGACAAATTAAAAATAATAAAAATGTTTGACATATTTTATTAATAAGTCCATTACTAGAGTTGCATGGGTAATTCTTTTGGTTTCTATTGTAAACTTTTGCCGGGATTAAAACCATGACTGATACTGATTTCTGTAATTGTCTCACTTCTTATCCCAGGCCTCGCATGATGTTTAACCATACTAGGGTTTCAATATGGCTCTGCTGAATAAATCATGCTTTCAGAAAATATCATGAAGACTTTTAGTAGTGATATTTTAGTATGTCGAGCTTGTGGTTTGTATAAAAATTTGTCCAGCTTCTCAACAATTTTCTTTACTTTTCTGAAATTAAGAAGAAAAGATTACCTTAAAATCAATTCCAATTTTCAAACTTTACCACATTTTAATATATGAATTTCAGTTGACAGTTGGTCTGCGTTCTGCATCCTCTTTATTGCAAGCTTTCCAAAAGGTGATATCCAAAAATAAGAAATTCAATAAAAGATGTGTGAAAAATAAATGCCACTTGATTTCAGTATTTACTTTGTAATGGGATTCTCACTTCACATTTCTAAAAGCAGATTCCAGCTTTCCAAATGTTGCAGTCCCTAAAATAAACATGTAAACAACGAAATGAATATGATAAATGTGCAGCCTGTGAGGTGGAGAAACCTGAAAAAAATAAATGATATAGCTTAGACACGAAGGACTCAGTCTTGAGCTCTTAGAAGCATGTGTTACTTCAAGGCATTTATTTCTAACACAAGTGTCTTCTTACATTATCATTTTGCATACATGGATTCCCTTACAATGTAGACTTATCATGAATATGACAACAAATAGGAAATTGAATGCCTCCAGGTAAAACACCCAAAGCAAAACCTTTCGCCATTCAAAGCATGAATGCAATGTAGAAAGAAAAAAATATATAACTGTGTGCATACACACACACATGCACACATTCAGGCTGTGCCTTTACCCTAAAAAAAGAAGAATAAGCTATTTCTGGGATACATGAGGACAAGTCTATGCAAAAATATTCATTTTTGCTCTAAGACATCATCATCTCATCTCCTGGCTTTTTTTCTCTTCCATCCTCTGGCTAAACAGAGTACCCGTCCCAGTATTTTTACACTAATACATCCTTCTTCTGTCCTTACCCTATACATCAGAATTATCCCCTCAATTCTACCAGAAATATTTGGGTAGAATCTAAAGGACTGGCCAGATTATGAGTGGGGGTAGAAATAGGGAGAGAGGCAGCTGGTGGACAGATCATCCTCCTACATACACTTAAGTCTCATAATTTTCTAGAACACTCACTCCAGACCCCATCGTTTCCCACACTTTATAACAGCATGTGGAAAAATTATCTGAAATCAAAAGTATCTGCAACAGCATCTAGAACTACAGTGTTAGACACTCAATTAAGGTTAGTTGAATGATTAAGTATTTGTGGAATAAATAAGTGAATAAAAAGAATATCCAAATATAAAATAATAGTGTCTTCATTTGAATGGCTTAGAATGAGGGAGGGTGTTAGCAGAAATAATGAAATTCTAATTCCCAAGTTCTCAACCCTTGGCATATCTATTTCAAGGATAATTCTCTTTTAGATGCATTTGTTTTTTCAAATTTTTGACCAATGTCAATAGAATTTTATGTGGGCATATTAAGTCCTTTCCCTCTTGATGGAAAACTTCATATTTTAGAATTTAGGAGCTTTAAAAAACTTTGGAAATAATGCTCGTCAAATTCCTCATTCTATAAATGAAGAAATTGAAACCTGAGGCCTCAGTCCTACTTAATGGTATAAACAAGATTAGCATGCAAATTTCCCAAGCAACTGCCTTGGTTTTTTTAAGTTTTACAGTAGTTCAACACAAAAACACAGACAGGATAATTGGCAGACATAGTTTAAGGGAAAAAAGGAAAAAGAAGTACAAAATGAAGAACATTTTATCACCTACGAAATTTTGTTCAAGATTTGCTGAAAAACAACTTCAGTTTTTGATTGGCAGTGGATCCAACTTAACAGAGTTGGGAGTAATTTTAAGCAATAATGATTTCAAAACTATGAAAGACTAGCAGAGATAAAATATGTGTAACCCAAAGGAATGATGGTATCTTTGGCTCACAAATTATACCATACAGTCACCACTTCTAATTTGGGCAGTCTTACGCCTTCAGCATAAGGTGCTCATGCAGAAACTTATCTTTTAAATCTGTTCAAACTTCCATCATATTGGATGTTGACATGTAGCTTCATCCTCTCATTTTATTAAGAATGAGGGCATCAGAGCTTAATATAAATTCAAAGTTCTAACCAAAGTCCATGAGTTCTGCTCCTCTCAGTTCTCCATAACATTCTTTACAATATTCAGCTCACAAATAGATACTAAAAAATAGCCATGTGGATGAACACATAATGTAAAGTAAAATCCATAATAGTGGTTGTTGAAGTTGACGCTACCAGTTGGAACTTTCATATTCTAGTCAACCCTTTAATCTTCACAATTCTAGAACTTTGGTCTACACCAGCTCTATACTGTGATCAGATATTAACCACTGGCTTTCTGAAAAAAAAAATATTTATGCTCTACTACAATTTGATGACATGAGAAGATACCAATAGAAGAATTAAAAAAGGATACATACTTCCCAGTGCAGTATTCCCAGGTGTCAATAATTCAGCATTTCATAATCTACTTTCAACTGTTTTTCACATTGTGTGTTCAGATAAGAATTTACTTAAAGAATGTGTTCATGGCAAAAAAGTAAAAATAAAGGTAAAAAGCATACTATGGTTGTCATTATCAAACATCAATAAAAAGATGTACCCATGGCAAAAATTGAACTCACCCATCACATGCCTCCTTTATAAATAAGATGTTGATTGTTGCCAAGAAGGATATTGATAGTCAGATAGCTTCAGGGAAGATCTTTCCTGAGTCATCCTTGCCCTAGCAAAGCAAAATGCTTTATTTAAATGATGGTTTTCATAAATAGATAATAGAGGGCAAAAATGTGTTTTTGTTTGGAGTGCATAAATACCCATATAAGTCATGTTTTTAAAATTAGGATTTATTATTGATAAATTAAATTAGGATTTATTATTGACGTTTTTACAACTAATTAAAAATAGAATCTTAATTTGTAAAAAAAAAAAAGTACATCACACGCAGAAATTGATGTCCAGTGTCATTTTTCTCAGTGTCTTCTTCATTACAAAGCTATGTAGGTTTTAAGAAAGGTGAAGAGTAACAATATGATGCTATAAAATTGATAAAAAGATTGTATAAAAGTAAAAAAAATAGTAACACAAATACTTCTAAGGATATTTCATACCAAAATTATTATCTACATAAATGCTTTTCTATGAATCAGAAAGCTATCCAACTGGAATGTCTAAATGCAAAGTTAAAGCAAAGTAACCAGAGAGAATAATCACATCAATGATTTACAAAGCATAAATTGAAGCTGCTATTCCTTGCCATAAAAATATACTGTGAGCTAAGATGATATTCTAGAGAGCAAATGTGTAGAAACAAAGACCAAATCTTCCTATCATTTAAAAGCAAATATTAAAAATAAATGAGTCAGGACTTTCACTTTCAGTCAAGGTAGAGTAAAATGGACTGGATTTACCCTGCCATCTGAAATGGCCACAAGACCAGATAAAATATCTGAAGAACAATTTTCAAGTTATCAGACATCATGCAGCAGGAAAAAAAAAAAAAGAAAGACAATGAAAAAATGGGATGTAAGTGGAGAGAGCTTTATGATTCCCTCAGCTTACTTTGTTGAGACAATTTCCAGGATACGGTTAAAGGATGGTAAACCCAAGTAGGGCTTACAAGACTGTCTGAGTTAATGACATGGAGCTGAGATTTCAGGGACACCAACACAGGTAGAGGATGCAGGAGAAAGAATAGAACTGTACACAAAAAGAACTCTAGAAATCTACAAACAGACTCTCTAAGTATTCAACTGAGTACTGACAAACACGTATGTAAGAAAGCTATCTAAATTTGAGCAAAGTATTGAACAGTACTTGGTGCTCACACAGGACAAGAAATAGTACGTGTTCTTAGACACAGACTGAGAAACCTCATAATTCTAAGGACTTTAGGTCAAGTACCAGAACCCCTTGAAAAACTATGAAGAATAATTACCCTAGATTAACCATTGAAATAGTAACAAATAAAAGTACTAGTTCCACATGTAACAGTATGGTACAACATGAAAGGATCCAGCTGAATTCTCCCAACAAGGCAGAATTTGTAGTATCTAAATCCAATAAAAAGGCATACAAAGGAACAGGAAAACATAACTCATAGTGAGTGAGAAATTCAATCAATTAGAACTGACTCGAAGCTGATAGAGATATTAAAATTAGAAGACAAGGTCATTAAATGACATTAAAACGTTTTTCATATGTTCAAGAAGTTAAGTAGAGACATAGATGACATGAACATTCAATTCAAAATTCTAACTAATTCTAATTCTACAATGTCTGAGATAAAGGATACATAGAATTAGATTGATATCAGATTGATGTGAGTCACTGAAGGAAAAATGATTAGTAGATAACAAAATGTAGCAGTAGAAACTATACAAAAGGAAATTTGGAGAGAGAAAAAATATAACAAAATAAAAAAGAACAAAACTGAGTTAGGGACCTTGTCCATTGTATACACATATGTGTAATTGGTGTCTCCAAAGGAGAGAAGAGAGAAAGGATAGAAAAAACATTTGAGGAAAAATGGTAATTTTCCCCTCAAATTGATAATAATCATCAACCCATAAATTAAAAAAACTGAACAAATCCCAAGCACAAGAAAGATAAGGAAACTTACACCAACAGACATCTAATTAAATTGTTCAAAATCAGTTATAAAGAGAAAAGTTTAAAGGTAGTCAGAGAAAAAAGACACATTATATAAGAAGGAATAAGGATGAGGATGAAAGCAGATTTCTTGTTGGAGATAATTCAAGCAGATAAGATAGTGAAGCTATATTTTAAAAATACTGCAAAAAGCTCAATTTACAATTGCCAAAATGTAGAAAAAACCTAAATGCCCATGAACCCAGGAATGGATTAGTGAACTGTCGTATACGTACATCACAGCATACTATTCAGCCATAAAAGGATGGAGACTTCACATCTTTTGTATTGACCTGGATAGAGCTGAAGCATGTTCTTAGTAAATTATCATGAGAATGGAAAAGCAAGTATCCAATGTACTCAATACTAATATAAAATCAGGAGATAAACAGCTACATGAAAGAAAAACACAAGTATACTCAAGTAGATGGGAGGTGGAAGCAGGGAAAGGGGAAGGGGGAGGAGAGGGAGGCTTTTGTAAGCTCTCGCCTAATGTGCGCAATGTAAAGGTACACAGCACACCCCCTGGGTGAAGGGCCCAACTATGACTTCAACTTTACCTTAGAAATGCAAACAATGTAGCCTAATTATTTGTATCCTCATATGAATCTGAAATAAAAATTTTTTTAAAATGACTTTTATAAGGTTGCAGAACACAACATAAATATACAAGATTAGTCATATTTGTAAATACTACCAACACTTACAAATTGTGATCTGAAAACAATACAGTTTGCAATAGCATCAAATATAGGAACATATAAAAATACATATGATGAAATATAAAGTAGAATTGTACAATGAAATCTGTATAACATTGTTGAGAGAAGTTTAAGACCTAAGTACATAGAAGATATGCTTCTGCTTGGTTGGAAGACTTCATAATGTGAAGATGACAATTCTCACCAGAATCATTCATGGACTAAACATAATCTATGTCAAAATCCCAAGGTTTTGTTGGTTTGGTCACTTGGTTTTAGAAATAGAGATGGAGATCTAAGTACAAATGGAATTACACAAGACATAGGATAGCCAAAAAAATTTTAGAAAAGAAAAACAAAATAGGAAGGAAAAATACTTTATTTCAATAGCTATTCTAAAGGTATAGCAATCACGTCAGTGTAATATTAAACTTAGACAAATATATTGAGGCAGCGGTTCTCAACCAGCGGGTCGTGACCAACAGGAACTGTATTAAAGGGTTGTGGCTTTAGGAAGGTTGAGAACCACTGTATTAATGGAACAGAATTGAGAGTTCAGAGATTGACACATATATCAGATATTAAACTGTCTTTTCCAGGTGATCCCTATCTGTTTACAGCAGGAACCAGTCTTTGTATCTTAACAGGACATATCAGCTGAGTTATTGTTTTTCTTATTCCTTTTGGGCACTACCACCAGGCTTGTATACAAGGTACCTGCCTTGTCAGTCCCACAGCAAACCAGAGTTCCAGACTTTGTTTTTTCTTCATACTGCTTCAGTTCCCCTAAAGAACCATGTTCTCTTCATCCTCCTCCTCTCCTTCTTCTTCTTCTTCTTTACAATTCTGTGACTTTACATATAAAGCTCTTTATGGATGCAAAGAAATTTGAAATCAATCTGAAGACAATAAGAATTTTTGAGGCAAGTCAAGGGCAATTTTGCAGCAAACAGGACAGTGACACAGTTACATGTGTGTATTAAAAAATGTAGATCCTAACTTAAGAGGAGGCTGTTTGGACAAGTGGAACTATGTTTTCTAGGTATATCTGTAAGACCAATTTATAGGTTGCCTGGGGCATCCTCCATGGTGGGAATGAGTTGATAATTATGACAAACCATCTTTCACAAAAGGAAGAAAAGGACATTTAGATTTGAGATGCATATTTTTGTAGGAGGAAAAGTAAAAACTCCTTCCCAATGGGCTCTAAATTTTTCACGTGGAAGCAAGTTGTTAGCACATTCATGAGAATTTTGAAGGTTCGAAATGACTCTGAAGCATTATGAGAAAGTAAATAATGATTTACAATTTCCAGGCTGAAGTAGGGTTGGAGACCATGAACTTTTATTGGACACAAACAATACAGTTTTGCACGCTTAATTAAATTATTTAACAGTTTGGATATAAAAGCAGAATAGACAGAAATTGTATTGATTTAGCCTTAGGGGCTGACAGGGTAAGCACAGCAGAATTGCCAATATTTTTTATGAATAAAGAGATGACCCTAGAAATTTATGGAAAGTTTGTAGGAGCAGAGGGAGGAGGGAGTGGGGTGGAAAGTGGGTATGACTAATGAACTAAGATTTAAAGAAATGTTCCACACAGTTGACAGTTAACCCACATACTGGGTAAGTCTATTTCACCTGTCTAATTTTCTCCTCGCCACTGTCATCTGGCTTCTCTCTTATGTGGTTATTGCGACTGTTTTACCCCTTTGCTGAGAAATCCTCATTTCCAGAGTCCTTATCTTTTCTGACCTCATGAAAACAAGATCCCTCTCCCACATGTTACGTTTCATTAAAAATGTTTTCTCTTGGATCCTTGAGTGGTGCACCAAACTCCCCCAAACTTTGCCAGCTCAATCTGCCCATCCTCCTGGGATTTTAATTTCATGAAATAATACCATTGTTCATCTGAGTATCCAAGGCTAAAACTGGAGAGACTTTTCCCCCATACTCTATAAAGCTAACCATCCTGTAGTCCTGTCATTTATACATCCTAAGTACCCCTCACTCACATCCTGCTCAGTCTTTAAATTGATTGACATCTTTTCAGCAGTGGGTGCTGTTGACCACCC
The DNA here is from genome assembly GCA_963574655.1 of Perodicticus potto. Taxonomy (NCBI): domain Eukaryota; kingdom Metazoa; phylum Chordata; class Mammalia; order Primates; family Lorisidae; genus Perodicticus; species Perodicticus potto. Next base: position 4,170 of record CAUYRH010012940.1, on the reverse strand, counting down.
TTCTTCAAAGGCAGTTTGTCCTTGACCTCCCTAGCACGATACTTTATTGCTTTTCCTTTTTCCCTCTTTCTCATGTCTTCTCAGACTCTTTTGAGAATCATTTTCCTATCTACCTTTCAAATGTTGATTCCTAGGCCATCTGTTGTCTTATTTTTACATATATTCTGGCCACTCATTACTTCATATCCTCTATTACAATTTGTCCTCTATTACAATTCGTGTTCCCAAATCTGTATTTAAAATTCATACTGACTCCTGAGCTCCAGACTCTAACTGCCTACTGGTCATGCCACTGCTTCTCATAGGCCCTGGAAACTCAGTATTCCTAAAACTGACATCATTATTGGCTTGTCCAAGCACACTTTTTTTTTGAACATCCATAATTTTACTATCTTCTTTTTCCTACTATCCTAATACAGCTTCTTAATTAGTCTCCTTGCCTGTAGTCTTTCCATGCTTCAGTCAGAATTATTTTTTTATAATGCAATTTTTTTTATTAAATCATAGCTGTGTATATTAATGTGATCATGGGGTACAATGTGCTGGTTTTATATACAGTTTGAAATATTTTCATAGAACTGGTTAACATAGCTTTCATGGCATTGATCTTGTCACTATCCTCCTTAAAAAGACAAAGTGGGTTTTTTTTTACACTTTGATTAAATTCCCGAATTTTAACAAGGCTTGAAATGCTATTCACAACCACTCCTGCAGTTCTGTCTGACCTCATCTTTCTCCACACTGTGCTTCAGCTCACTGACCTCTTTTCAACTACTGATCTTAAGTCTTTGCATGTCCTTTTTCTTTCTCTACCTTGTTTCCAACTTATTCTCTACAGCCTCTCATATAGGACTTGGCACATCATGGGGGCATAAAGGCATATATATTGCATTTTGTATAACAAATAAGTATCTGAACCTACTAGTTGAATCCACTAACTCATAATGAGTTCATTTTGAGAGATAGTTCTAGATGAACCAGGCAGATTGCACACATCTCTTTATCTCTGCTCAAAAATAAATCTCCTCTAAAATATCAAGAGAGGTAAAAAAGAGGTATGAAACGGCAAAAAACCAGAAAATGAGAGCATCAGCAGATGAGAGCCTTCAACCATTTTTAGAAGATGAAAAGCCGGCAGAGGAGAGGCGAGTGACAGAAAAGTAGAGAAGCTTGAACTTAAATACATACAGAAGGGATTCAACGACAAGAAAGCAGAGTCGTGCACAGAACCCTGGATTTTCTCAGAATTTCCACAGGCATGAGGACTATGAAAGGCAGGGATGAAAGGCAGGCAGTTGGAAACAGGAGAATTGGTTGCAGTCCTGCTCAAAGAATAATTAGACCTAGAGATCCTTACCTCTGCCCCAGTCAGATTCCTAGCCCAGCCCCAGATAAGCTTGGAGATTAATATTCCCTTGCCTGGAAAAACTGAACCAGACAAAAGAGGACTCCAGGACAGAAGTGTATAGAAGTAGGTTTGGATCAACACAGATGGTCATTAATTCAAAGTAAGCATACTGGAAAGTGAAATCTCCTCCTCCTTCACTTTCCCAAATTCCCTCCCCCAACACTTGCAGCCGCGCTTATATCATGAAGTGCAAAATGGTGATGTGTGGAGGGGCACGTCTCAGGCTTCCCTTCACTGTGGTACAGTGAACACAAAAACCGACAAGGCTGCCATGCACGCCATATGCGCCCAGTCAGCTCTTCAGTGCCTCACTCTACAAGGAACTGAGAGCCAAGAATTCCCTAATGTTTAAGGAAATCAGAAGCGAAACATACAAACCAGGGAGTAAAAATGGACCCAGAGGCCAGGCATGATTTCTCATGTCTATAATCTCGTGCTCAGGGAGGCTGAGGCAGGAGGATCACTTGAGCTTAGGAGTTCAAGACCAGCTTGAGCAAGAATGAGATCCTGTTTCTACTTAAAACAGAAAAATTAGTGCCTGTAGTCCCTGCTATTCAAGAGGTTGAGTCAGGAGGATCACTTGAGCCCAGCAGTGTTGAAGTTGCTGTGAGCTAGGCTGATATCACAGCACTCTAGCCTGGGCAACACAATAAGATGCTGTCCTTAAATAAATAAATAAATAAATACATAAATAAACCAAGATTATACAGAGGTAGTGGAACATACCCTGATATAGTCTTATCACTGAGTGTGTGACACAATATTATATACATAGAAATTGAATGAGATGACACACACAAAAAAGAACAATGAAATCTCAAGAAACCTTTCAAAGTGGGCTCATTAAGTGGCACAAAATTTTGCTGTGACAACAACACAGAAAGTCTCAAGTCTCGAAGGTTTGACACGATGAAATTTGCTTCTTGCTTGCATAGTCTGTTGCTCTCCTGTGACTGTCCTACAAGGCTGTTCCCCATATGGAGTAGAACTTCTCCAGTAGGCTGCTGTGACCTTGTGGAGCCCCTTATTTCAGTATCATGTTTCAGGGTTCACCATGGAAGAGAAAGAGAACATGGAAACTCACTTGGCAGCACTAAGCAGGTCCAACCCAAGGTCCCCACATTTCATTGCTAATGCAAGTCACATGGCTTCTTTGACATACAGGGACACAAAGAATTACAAGCATTTCACATGTTCAGGAAGGGGGATAACCATAAATGCTGATAAGCTCTACCCCAGAAATCCATCTACCCTAGAAATCTGATTAAGACAACTTTTAGAAAGTAGAACAAAAAGAGACGATGAATATAAGAGACAGAGATAAAGAATATAAGAGAAATTGTCATGGCAACCCAGTGTCCATCTAGAAATATGCTCAAAAACTAGAAGCAAAGATATTTAAAAGTAGTAATATAGGGGCCAGGCACAGTAATCCTAGCACTCCGGGAGGCCAAGGCGGGTGGATCACCTGAGCGCAGGATTTCAAGACCAGCCTGAGCAAAGTGAGACCCTGTCTCTACTAAAATAGAAAAACTAGCCCGGTGCCAGATGGTTGTCGTCCCAGGTACTTAGGAGGCTGAACTCAAGACTTTGAGGTGGCTGTGAATTATGATGCCACGGTACTCGCCCTCAGGGCAGCTGAGTGAGACTTTGTCTCAAAAATAATAATAATAAATAAAAAAATAATATTAACACACACTGAAACTGACAGTATGCATCAATGGACTAAAATGGTCTACCAAAGCCAACCACAATAAATGGGGAAGAAGAAAAAGACATACCATTATCAATTTCATAACACTGAGGATAAAGAGATAGCCTTTAAATTTTTCCAGAGTGGAACAACATAGATTACATAAAAAAGGAGTGAACATTAAAACGAAATCGGTTTTTATCATCCACATTGAAAAGCAGGAGGCATCAGTGAAATAATTTTCACCCTAGATTTTTATACACAATTACAATGTGAATTAAATGACGAGGGAGTAAAGTAAAAGCATCTGCAGATTTGAAAGCTCCCCAAATTTTGTCTCTCAGGCTTCCTTTCTCAGGAAGTAATCCAAAAGTGTGAGCTACAGAATAAGAAAGTTCACCAGAAAGAGGAAAGGGGAAGACACAGGGTCGGGGTATCAGGAGGCTTCAGAGAGAATCGAGGCAAAGGAAATTCTCTAGATGAGTGCTAGGAGCAGGCCCTGAGAGCCGCCAACACTTACTGAATTGGAGCACTCAGACCTGGGGGAGAAAAATAAAATGTAAAAATGAAATGTAAGACTGGGTGGTGAATTATACTGAGAAGTTGTTGGAAGGGTGTAGAAAGAATTCATGATCTATGTCAATCAGGTTGATAAAAATATCTCAGATTGTATGTGAAACCCGCACACTGTACCCCATGATTGAATTATTGTACACAGCTATGATTCAATAAAAAAAAAAAAGAAAGTTAATTAAATGACAAAACAAGCTAAGTACTAACATCAGGTTTATCAAAAACTTGTACAGGAAGAGAAATTATAGTGCAGTAATTGGCTGACTAAAAACATTTGCGGCTCAGCACCTGTGGCTCAGCGGGCTAAGGCGCCAGCCAAGTACACCTGAGCTGGCGGGTTCGAATCCAGCCCGGACCCACCAAACAACAATGACAGCTGCAACCAAAAAATGGCCGGGCGTTGTGGCGGGCGCCTGTAGTCCCAGCTACTTGGGAGGCAGAGGCAAGAGACTCGCTTGAGCCCAGGAATTGGAGGTTGCTGTGAGCTGTGATGCCA